>OZ026629.1:20728149-20905649 GCA_964020975.1 Hermodice carunculata | reverse complement strand
ATTTTACTGCCTACAGATCATTCACCTTCCGTGTTACATGTTTGCTCAATGTGTTATTTGACAGCAAATAAATGGATAGAATCTGCACAGACATAAGATATGACTGATATATTTGCATTCCATTTGCAAATTGCACTGCCTACATGTATTGATATTTTATTATTTGCGTCGATCCCTTACAGCCTAAACCAGAGCCACTAAGGTCACCAATCTGGTTGTCTCTTGATTCATATCCAGATTATGTACCAGTGTGTCGTATTTCTTTTCTGATTTATTGTGCACTATTAAATAATGTACATAAACTGGAAGCGAATCCTTTGATGTAATCTTTGGATCAATAAAACAGACACAAAAAAACATGCATGTTTTACTACATACATCATCGGTCAAACAAGTAGGCGCGAGGCTAGAATATTGACCCTGCCGATCATTTAACAAAATAAGAGTTGAGCAGTGCATGTATTATATGTGATCCTTTAACAACAAAAGAAACAAAAAGAAAAAAAAACAAACAAACAAAAACAAAAAACCACCACCTTAATTCTGACTTTGAGCGCACTTTGCGGCTCCGCAAAGTATGCATTCATTATATGCTGGGACAGTTCAGAAGTAACAACTAAGGCAACTTGGAAAAAATCTAGCTCACTGAAAAGGTGTTGAAAAGGTCAATGCTTTCTTGTAAGGAATAGTTTAAGAAGCGTGGTTGGTGCACAATGGTTTTTAATGATAAGTCCTGAATCATGCGTTTGCGTTCGGACTCCCTCTGTGATTCACTCATGATGTTATCATGTATGATGCGACGACGACGATGCTAATGATGACGACGATGTGTGTGTATGTTTTTATGTTTAGACAAGCCAACAATACAACACACATACCCAAACAACTTTCAAATAAATTTTTACATGTTGATCGTGGGTTAATTCTTGCACATGAACAGAAGACCTCGCCGCAAAGACTACCTCCCATGACAAACTGTATATTAAACTCTCCTTAGGACGGCTTTTAAACCACCTGCGGTATAAGTCCATTTATCACTTGCAGCAAGGGTCGTTCGTAAGTAGCAGGCACCAATATCATATATTTATCATATGCCTCAATCTCCCAAGATTTCTGAGCTAGGGGTTATTTCGAGGTTTTTGCACACACACACACACAAGAAAAAATGGAGGGGATATAATAATAAAAAAAATATTGAAATACATGCACCACTTTTAATATCGATTTTATGACGGCCGGGATAGAGTGTTTTTTTGGGGGGGGGAGGGAGGGGGCTCAGCTTACTTGTCAGTCAGCTGAGCTTATAGGATGGTCCGTCGTCAGTCGTCCGTCCGTCCATCCACAATTCACATTTTCGACTTCTTTTCTAAAACCATCGGCCATATTCACTTCAAACTTGGTGGGAATGTACCATGGGCGAGTCTCTATCAAGTTTGTTCAAATGTTCACGTTTCATTACTTTTTTAAATTTTGTGTTAATTTGGGGGGGGGGGGTTGAGCAAACCTTTAAAAAATCTTCTCCGAAACCGCTCACCCATTTGCTTTGATATCACGCAGGAACACTCCTAAGACCTCTTAGTTCATAGTTGGTTCACATGGTGGCATTGCAATCTTTTTCTAATTGTTTAATGATCTTTGGTGTGTTTTCGCTATTTTCGACTTCTACAGAACTGTCACTCAGATTAAGCTGAAACTTGGTGGACACGTTCTTCGTGAAAGGGTCAAACAATGTTGTTCACTAGATGGCACTGCTGTGGATTCGTGAGGGTTTTTTTGTTTTTTTTTCTTTTTCGATTTTCTTTTCAATTCGGGTACTTTCCAGTAAATGCACTTTTCCTATTGATTACTGTGCAAGTCAGTGGGCATTATAATGCTCGATTTCATGTTTTTTCTCCACGAAGTGGCAATGTTCCTATTAAAGTTCTCTTTCAATATTCTTCAATTTCACATGCTCCAATAAAGTTTATATTTTTAATGAATTTTGCCTGCTCAGGCAAATCTTAGAAATACTTCTAAATGTCATTTGCGCTCAGCTAAAGCTCAACACAGGTCTCTCCAGTCGCAACTTTGATTTTGTGAACAAGCTGAGCACGGGCTGTTCATACAGCCCTCATGTTTTTTGTGTGTTTTCAATCTATTTTCGCATTGTTTACTAGGATTCTATGTATGCGGACGGAACTACGTTGCACTCAAGTGTTCTTGTGCGTTGCTGGTTACAGGTAAAACCTATGAACCCATCACTTGTGCATTGCTCTGCAAAACTATGGCACAAGACATCAAGGTGCGTGTCAAGGAGCTGGACTTCAAAAGGTGAGACCAACTAGCTTTCAGCCAGCACAGATTAACTTTCTCCGTGCTAATCACGGCACAAATTGTCTTCATCTCAATCAGCATAGTGATTGCAGATTTAAATTCATCGTAAAAAGACGTATCTCTGAATGACCAGCGTGCGAAAATTCCTAGAGGGCAAAAAATAGCCCAGGTCAACAGCTCTCCTCGGTTCTATGTCCAACATACGCAGAGGTAAGGTGTTGACTTCACTCGGTCTAAATTCCAGCAATGAAAGGGTTGCCATTGGATGAATGTTGAATTTAGGTAGCTTGCAATACTCTCTAATAAGCTCAGCCGTTTACAAGTTCAAGGACAAGAAGGTATGATTTATATGAAGTAGCGCTGGCAAACTTGAAGCTTCAGTACTGGATATGATAAAGAAGAAAAATGACATGCCAGTAATTCAAGTTGCACGCGCAAATATATCTTCCACAATTTCAAGTTTTGAGGCATTCCTACTGTAGATGCTTCAGTATAACATCAGGACAAGTAGAAATCCTTCTCTCAATTTGTCGAAGTTAAGCCTGTGGGAACTTGAGTTAACAGCTTGCCTCCTAGGCCACAGCCACCACTCCCGCCCCCTTTGGCCAATGTGTCCAAATTACACCAAGGAAAGCTGTTGCCTAATCGCATATATCATTCTAAACGATAAGAAGAAACAGAAGACGTTTGTAATATCGGACACTTTTTGGTAATTTTAACGAGGAAAAAAAGTCGCAAGCCAGTACAGAGATGCAAGGAAAGCTAACCTTTAAAAACGTCGACGACGACGATGACGATGACGATGACGATAACGATGATGATGATAAAAGCTAACCTTTAAAAACGACGACGACGACGACGATGACGATGATGATGATGATGATGATGATGATGATGATGATGATGATGATGATGATGATGATGATGATGATGATGATGATGATGATGATGATGATGATGATGATGATGATGATGATGATGATGATGATGATGATGATGATGATGATGGTGGTGGTGGTGGTGGTGGTGGTGGTGGTGGTGGTGTGAAATTATTTTATGACACAAAATAATTCCATGCTGGTCAAATTTCAGGTACAAGATTATAAGCACTGTGACCTGCGGAGAGAAGAAGGAACAAGGAGTACGTATGGGGAGCCGATGTTTATGGGACTTTAACAGAGACAATTATTCTACAGCTTCCTTTGAAAATGCTCATCTTTATGCTATAGGCATTGTATATGCTGTTTACTATGAGTAACGTCAAAGCCCATGTTTTAATCGCAGCACAACTTTTTTCCCGCGTATGCTCACTTACTTATTCATAAGGTGCTTATAATGGTGATGTTCTAACGAAGCATTGCCATTTATAGAATAGCACACATTTATAGACCAGTGCTGATATTCAGTGCTTTCTGATCAAGAAATCGTTCACCATAATGAAGTGTATACAACTACGATCAGTTTTCAAATTTATGTATTATCATTTTCTGCATCTCAGGATTTCATTTGCTATTAATACATTCTTTTGTTTAAGGTTATTGATTTATTGCAATACCCCTACCCATTACTGCCTTTCACAAGAAAAGGGACCGTATTCTGTTTTGCTATCTAAAAATCTGCATGATGAACGTGCTGTTTCTCAGTGAGTGGTGTGACAACTTTGTGATTTCAACGTCTATGTTCAATAAAAACACGAATCCTATCATATTCTGAGGGGAAAAAAACACACTTTAAAAAACTACAAATACCTCATATAAAGATATCAATGAAAACGTGGATAAATTGAAATGAAACAAAATACATGGATGCATAACAGGGGAGCTACATGCACATTAAACATATGTGACAGAAAAAAGCAATATATTTTAACGAAAAAGAATAAGTCAATATTGTCCACTTCCCCAGAACTGTTTGCTTACTGTGACATGAAAGATCACTGGAAGGGTTTGTTGGAAATTGCAAGTGTATATTTGCCCTGTGCTTTTTTTCTCTCTCTCTTTTTAGCGCTGCTCACCTAACGTCGCAGGGCTTATACAACCACTCATGTCTGTCCGTCCGTCTGTAAACTTTTGCTTGTGAATGCGATTTACAGTCCACAGTTTTTCAAGTTAGCCCCATACAACTCTCGGGACATATCGGGTGTGTGAGACTCTAGGATTAGTTCGATATTGAGGGCGTCACCTACAGCATTATGTGATATGTGGGTCAAAATGCAAAAATCTTGTGACCACTTTTGTAAGCATTGTCCAGCACCAGTTCGGGGTATAGGTACGCAGCTGGGGAGGTCGCAGATTGCCATTAACATTTCGGCACATGTCTGCAACTTTCTGATGGAGCCCATCTGGAGAGTGTGACACACCATGGAAGTCACCTATACCAATTTTTTCAGTAAGCCAAAGTTAAATGAAGTTATCACAACAAATGCCGTTACTCTCTAATGTTCTTTATATTTTTATCCTATTCCAGTCTATTTCTATAATGCATTCCTCGTGGCCAAAATCTGTTCGTGTTGTTTCTTTCGCAATATGTAAGGGTATTAAACGGTCTCCTTCTTACTCAACTAGGACTTTCATAATTTCAGAGTAAAATCTACCTATATTCCAGCAGATCAATCCACTGTTCACTGGGTAACATACTACGCATGCAGTAAGCAGCACAGGTTACTGGCTTACCTTCGTAATATATGAACGCAGACAACTATGTGTTGCTACACACAGCTGATCACATTTGAACAGTGGGTACGCTTGTAGCCTTGATCATCGATATATGTGCAGCAGACTCTCAGTTGTAAAGACAATTCTATGAATCGATCATTCCTACACAAGGTACCACTGCCAGTGCAATCTTTTCGCCCTTGCTTTATTATCTCTTTTGAACATAGTTTGTGCAGTCGTTGGGTGTTCTCAATAAGAAGAATCTACTGGAAAAGTGTTAACCATCTATAACACTTTGTACATACCTATATATTGTAATAAGGACCTATGTTATTCAATACATGTAGTTCATATATTTGTATCATTTGTTATAAATAAAGATTTAGCTCGATTTTCTGGTTCTTCCTTCATTTTGCGAAATGTATCAGCACCAGGAAAACAAATAGAAACTAGGAAAGATTTGCTGCAAAGCAAATGTGTCTGTGTGCCTGCAAGATTTGCATAAGTTTAAGTGCTACACCTTCTGTTTGTGGTTTAGTTGATGCTTCTTCAGCACAAACCTATGAATTAAATTCGGAATCGCGCTTCTACCTATAATAGTTTTGAAGATATACAACATTTAAACTTTTCAAATGACCCTAATTAGCATCGATTAAAATTTTACAACTATTGTTTGTTTCATTGGATGCACCTACAACACAAACATGTAAATTGAAGTTGGAATAGCATCGCTACAAATGACAGTTTCGAAGATATTCAACATTTAAGCTTTTAAAGTGCCCCTAATTAACATAAAAATAAAACTTCTATAACTTTTATTACTGGTTCTTTGGATGCGCGCACAGCACAAACCTACAAATTGAAGTTGGAATGACACCTCTATCTCTAATACTTTTGACGATAAAGTTCAGGAGCTACTAGTATATCAGGCCAAAAATGGCAACGTGATCCGCTCGGTATTCATTTTGTTTGAGAGCTGTTCCTGCCAGAAGGATGCCTAAGAATCATTTTTGGCCTGTTGTACAAATTGTGGCATCATTGTGGTATCACTAAAATAATACAGTACCTTGAATGTAGCACTAAACTTTGTAATTTTTACCAGCATTTCTTTACCATTCTATGGGTGTATCTTACCATACAAACCATAAAAATAAAACATCAGGTGACAGTAAGGTGTGCAAATTTGGTACCCATATATACTGGTACTTTCTAACTATAAGAGAAGTTTGAGGTCAAAGTTCAAGCTCAAGGTCAAATACAGTAGCCTTCAGCTTCGATTGGAACCGTTTTAGATTATGGTCTTGTGTCACAGAACTATGAATATTTTAATTTCCAACAATCCGTTGACACTTAAATGAACATTAGAGTGTATTGAATACACTCGTCAGTACACAGGTCTTACGTTTTTTTAAGGTAATTTAGCCCTAGGTTAAGGTTAAATGTGTAATTTAAGTGAATCTGGGTACGGTTACGTTACACTGGGAGTCTACTGAGCTAAATGTTCTGTGTTATGTGCATCACCTTTGATTCAGGCCTATCACTTGTTGATCATTACTTCAAAAACTGTTTTCATTTTTAAGAAAGTAAAATTCATGATCACTTTCTTGGGTTTTGTTTGTTTTTTTGTTTTGTTTTGTTTTGTTTGGGGTTTTTTTTTTGTTTTGTTTTTTTTTTTTTTGTTTTGTTTTGTTTTGTTTTGTTTGGGTTTTTTTTTTTTTTTTTTTTGCATACCCATGGGTAGTCATAGCCAAACTTCTAATTCCTTTCTGAATCACCTGATGAATGTCTGTGTCTGACAGCAGATCAAGTGACGCTCCAGACATTTTCACAATTGCATCCCAAGTCACCCCCTGGAGCTGTGAAATAATGGGCTGGATCTAACCAGTATTCCCTCAATGAAATTTTCGTACACGTCACATAAAACAAAAGGACATCTGTCAATAAGCATAGATCATGAAATTCTCCCAATACTTCGAAGTCAAACATTGTCCACACTCTCTGTGCATGGGCATAAGTCTCTTCACGGATACCTTCCTTATCCAGCAAGTTTTACTGCAAGATGCATCAATGGGGGGAGGCGGGCCTCTTGGAAACATGCCATCGACTCCATGTCCTCATAGGGATAGACCACCTTCCTAGTCAATAGTTTTTTGGGTTTTTTTTCTGAAGTCCTTCAAAATATCAGCCCACATGTTTGAAGTCCTTCATGCCTTGAACTATTTGATACAGAGTGCGATTTAGAAACTGGAATGAATCAATAAAGCAAGCATTTCCCAATGAAAAAGAAATGAACTTTTAACAACTCTGCAGAATACATTTCACCTCTCCTATGTCGATTTTTTCATCACTACATGAGCATCATGTCCTTCCAAATTGTGAATCTGCACAGGAATGATGAATTTGGAGTAGGAATTTTCTGTGTGGTTATGTGCAGCATCATCTTCTGATTCGTATTCTCTTTTACCCTTAAACACACAGTCCAACATGTCTCTTCTCTTGTTACCTTTGAAGTAAGCCTGTATATTACAATGTCTGTGTGCTGCACACCAATGCTGTCAATTCAAGTGGTTATGATCACGCTCCCTTGTCTGACTGTGTATATATTGGCTTTTTTTTGTCAAAAGGAACAAGTCTTTTCTTGCCGAAATTCGTTTTCGTCTTACTCTGTCATCATGATAGGCACAGGATCATCCAGCACATCGACAAAAAACTCTGCAAATTTCCAGCTTCAGTTGCTCATAAAAAAATTCCTGGCAACATTGTTTCACTAACACCACCACCACCCCTCCATACAAGCTCGGCTTGTCCGAGGAAAATCGACGTCGTCTCTGCACATGGTGTACATGCAAAATCTTGAAAGAACGTGAAGGCTTTCGTTTATAGTTTGAGTGCCTTGGCTTTCATGGAGTGGAACAATGATAGCCTCGAAAACAGTATAAATTACAAAAAGGACTAGGAACTTGTTTCCTATATTCTTGAATCTACAAACACTGCCTGTTTTTGATATCTTGATTTTCTGTAGACCAAACTTTTTGCCCGTGTTTTTACAAAGGTGTTTTGCAACACAAACAGAAGTACTTTTTCAACAAGTACGGTTTGTTTGACAGGTGTTCTTCTTTCATAATGAAGCTCTGCTTTTATAAGCAAAACTTCACGTATTTAGCTAATTCATCATTTGCCACGTTCATATTTATTCCTCATTTTGTAGTTTGTCTTTGCTGAATATTTAGCTTAGACAAGGAACTGCTACTCAGAGAAACATGCACTGATATAGGCTCCGAAACATGTTCTGAGTAGTTACCTGCTGAAGACCCTTTAATTATTTGGGCTAATACAGCCTATGTAAAATTCCACAGAAGAACGTGCGCAATATGGACAACAGTACTTCCATATGTATATAGGTCGGACAGGGACAGGTTAGCTTATGGAGAGTAAAGAGTTCGGACTGCGGATTAAGGTAATGACTACTAGGAAGTGGTTCTGGACAAAAAGACACAAATACAAATATTCGAAAAGTGTTGCCTCTAAAATATTTAACCACACAAAAACGGTTAAAGAATTTAATCTAAACGACTACAAAGAAAACAAGTATCCATGCCCAGGTCATAATCCACCTACATTTCAAATCATCATGGTCATGTGTAGAGAGTTTTATTATCAAGGTCTAATTGACAAATTAGGCCTGTTGAACAACTCAATTGCCCCCACACATGATACAGTAAATGAATCATTAAACATTATTTTTAACAAACATCAACAATTTTGATCTTCATTTGGCCTTAAACTTTGTGACCTACATGCCCATTTAACCAACATTTACTCACTTCCAAAACGGAAAAAAAAATATCGTCAGAAGTTCTGATTCATAGCAGATTTCAAATTTTACTCTACTAAAGAACTGTCAGTTTTGTTGCCTGTAGGTTTGAAGAAAAAAAAGGGAATTTTGGTTTAATTACTGCTGTCTGATAGAAGCATCTTCCGGTATTAACACGTTTTGGATTTTATCTAATTTGATGATCCTGTTGGAGCAGTTGAATTGTACTGATAATAATTTACCTTTTAAGCAGATAAATCTTCTCGGGACTTCTCCACTTGATATGCAACTATTCCTCATTCTGATTTGAAAGATTGTATCAAGTCTCTCATATATAAAACATTTGAGAAAAAAGACTTTCATAAAATGATCATATTTTGCAATGGTGCATATTTGGTAATGATATGAAGGGTGGCCAGTCTGCGTTTGAGTTTTTAAGTTTGTTGAGTTGTTAAACTTTTTTATTAATAACATGTACGTCAATTTTGGAGATTCCATCTACACAAACAATTGGTATTCCAATGGGTACTAATTGTGCACTTCTTTGAGCCAATTTATATTTATTTTACTATGAGTATAAGTTTCTTGTAAAGCTGTCAAAAGAAAATAAATTTCATGATAAATAATTTAAGTTGACATTTAGATATATAAATGACCTATTAAGCACCAATAATAAACACTTTCAGGAATATACTTTACAAATATTCCCTGGTGATCTGAGTTAAAAGCAACTACAGGAAATGACATGGAATGTTCTTTTTAGATAGAATGATCATAGTGACAGAAGTTTAAATTATGTGATAAACGTGGTGATTTTGAATTTGACATAGTAAATTACCCCCATATGGACAGTAATGTTCCACTCGGACCAGCTTAAGGCGTCTATGTGTCAAAGTTAATTGCCTTTGCTAGAGTATGCACTAATTCTAACAAATTTGACTCCCATCATTTACTGCTTTTTCAAAAACCTGTGAAACAGGGATATTCAAAAATGAAATTAAAACAATCGTTTCTTACGTTTCTGGGTAAAAATGAAAATTCGTTATATACATATCCAGTGGATTTTGAGATGTTACATACATGATGTAATAAATATGTAAACCTAACAATTCGAGAAAAAAAGTCAACATTTCGACTTTTTGAAGTCAAAGTATCAGCTTTAAAATGACGAAATTTCGAGAAAAAGTCGAAATTTCGACTTTCAAGTCAAAATTCCAGCTTAAAAATGTTGAACATTCGAGTTAAAAAGTCGAAATTTCGACTTTCAGAAATCAAAATTTCGACTATTTTAAAGTAAAAATTCCAGCTTAAAGATGTCGAAATTTAAATTTCGACTTTTTGAAGTAAAAATTCAAGTTCAAAAATGTCGACATTTCGACTTTTTGAAGTCAAAATTTAAGCTCAAAATGTCGAAATTTGGAGTTTCAAAAGTCGAAATTTCGACTGAATTTTGACATTACAAAAGTCGAAATTTCGACTTTTGTAATGTCAAAATTCAGCTTAAAATGTCGAAATATCGAATTTTTAAACTCGAAATTTCCAGAACAAAGTCGAAATATTGACCTTTTAAAGTCGAAATTCAAGCTTAAAAAGTCGAAATTTCGACTTTGGAAAGTATTTTCGAGAAAAAAGTCGAAAATTTCAAACTTGGCATGATTATGCTCGCATACATTAAATCTTGAGTTTTTGTAAAGGGCTTCAACGGTTTGGAAAATTATGCAAATTAGGGCCACTTGAAAATTTAAATCTTGAATATCTCCGAAACTATTAAACAGGCAGTGGACCCATCCAACTTCAATTTATAGGTTTGTAACTGCACATTTTTTAAAATTTAAATGGAAAATTTAAAGGGTCAAAGGTAAAAGTCATTTTGACCTTTGAAATTTTCATCCAATTTTGACCATGTTGGAGCCAAGTTGTATGTATTGCAACACCACGTATTCTTGTAATTGTTATGTAACCTCTAAAGGTCAAAGGTCAAGGTCATTTGGACCTTTGAAAGTTTCATCTCGCATAACTTGGTCAATGTTCATCTGCTTTGGTTCATGTTGGGAATAAATTGCAGATATTGTAACACTGTATAATTTTGTACGTTACATGTGACCTCCAAAGGTCAAAGGTCAAGGTCGGCTGAACCTTCGAAAGTTTCATCCAGCCATCACTTGGTCAATTTTCATCGAAGTTTAATCACGTTGGACTCTAGTTGTAGGTATTGCAACACTGATTATTTTTGTAATTAACATGCAACCTCTAAAGGTCAAAGGTCAATGTCATTTAGACCTTTGATGATTTTATCGATCCATAACTTGATCAATTTTCATCCAATTTTTACTATGTTGTACTGAACTCGTAGGTATGGCAACACTGCACATTTTTGTAATTTACATGTGACATCTAAAAGTCAAAGGTCAAGGTTAATTGGCCCTTTGAAATTTTCATCTAGCCATAACTTGGTCAAGTTTCATTCGATTTGGTTCATGTTGGGCTATAATTGTGGATATTATAACACTGTATATTTTTGTATTTTACATGTGACCTCTAAATATCAATATCATTTGGACCTTTAAAAATTTTCATCCAGCCATATTTACAACTTTTGAAGGCACAACGATTTGCTTTGAGGCAAATCTCCTTTTCTAGTTAAATTTTGCTCTTGTATGTACAATATATAGCAAGTACGTAAACACAGGTGGCAGCACCACTGAGCATTTGGAGGGACACAAAGTAACAATTCACTTGAAATTTACACATAAAACTCCACGGTTTATTGTCATGATTGTAAAACTGCCGCACGATATTACAGAAGGTAACAATGCTATATTTACTTGCTTTAGAATATGTGAAACTGCTACGCAATTTTCATAAGCCGAGATCCATGTACTGTCTCCTAACAAATGCAAGTGAGAAAGATGAGGTACAATTCTGTAGAGACATCACACACACACACACTCACCAGTTGGCTTGTTTTACTCCATCACCGCACAAAGTAAAATGCATAAAGAATGACAAAACTTAAACAATTTCTATTTGGCATACTTTACTATATGTAAAATGTCCATTATAGAAGGACAAAGCAAGGCCAGAAAAGCTGCCACGCTTGCTCTCATGGTTTTGTGTGTGGCACGTTCTGTCCTACCTTAGCCTGATAACCTGATAACAGGCTACCTCGGTCTCATTTATAGGCATATCTTACATCTGTGTAATTGGAGATGGAAAGGCTGGCATGAGACATTTTTATAAGGTGAAGTAACGTTGCAAGTCACTGTAGGTCAACACCATCTGCATGATTTCACAATGATACTTCCACTTGGTTTGAACTGGCTGCTTGTCTGGCCATCTCACAACGATGGGGTGTCCATATATATATATATATATATATATATATATATATATATATATATATATATATATATATATATATATATATATATATATATATATATATATATATATATATATATAGTATATATATATAATCGAAATCTGCTGCTCCTGGGGACATACTAGTGAGGGAAACTATATGTTTATATATATATAAGGATATTGTAACATGTAAAGTATGTTACAACATGCAATATATACATATATTTACAACAAGGAAACCTAGATAAAGCTATTGAAGGAATGACGATTATGAATAAAGGATTGCCTGCTTAAACAAACTCCTTAACTTCCTGCTTGCAGAAATGTATGCTTCTCCCCTTTTATATTTGCTTTGGATGGCAACTTCCCAAATCCATCCGAGAGAAACAAAATACAAAAACAAAAAGGCACACACAGGAAACTTGACTCAAGTTTGCATTTCACCGAGCAGCAGGTTCAAAATTTATTTTTATGTAGTTTAGATTGATGTAGTAGAGTTCCCAGCAGCATGACCTTGTCTTACTTGTGAAGACTGACTTGTGATTACCAGCAACATTCACCAGGTATCGTTGAAGCCAGCCTTTTCTATTTCCCCCATGATCTTGGCATATATGACGAAGTCCTCTTTCTTAATACTACCAATCTTTTACCAAAGTACGCTACCCCTGGTGTGTGGAACTCAAAGGCAAACTGTGTCACATTGTCCAGATCTCCCTCTTTCAACATGACCTCAAACGCTGGCCATTCTGACCCCTCTGTGTCTATCTTCAGGTAACCAATTGTTTTCTGCATTTAGTTGAGAAAGAAAGCATAATTATGTTTAAGTTTGTTCTATATAAAGGATGAAAAAATGTTGCTGATAACCAATGTGGAATCCAACTCAAATGTTTCCCTTGCATATCTAAATTGAAATAAATCATTGATCCTGAAGATTCTTTCAATATGAACCACTGCAGAAAATTACTTTAACACAAATCGATAAAACAGAAAAAATAGAATCAGAAAATGCATCATAGTGGCACATGCATCAGTTATAAATAGTGACACCCATCCAGAGAGACGGCACTTAAGGAGGTCCAAATGGTGGTTTCTCATGGAAAACATGAAGTGTGCCACACAAAGATTTCAAAAAGCTGGTCTTTCAAGGCAGGTGATTTATCAGGGCACCCACCGACTGCCATGTCCCAATGTCCAGACAGTGATTAGTGGCTGTACATGTAGTTACCATGTGGGCGGAGTAGAAGTACCACAACTCTGCTCAAAGATGCACTTCTTTAGTCCATACCAACAAAAAACACTCAGAAATCACTTTAAGTAATATTACCATTGCACTCCTCAGTTTTCAAACAGGTGTCCAGAAAGTATTCTGTCTTTGCTATGGGCAGCAGAGAATATATTTTAAATTGTATCATGCTCACAACTTTTCATATTGTTTTTCTTTCACAGTCAAAGCAACTAAATGAATGTCAAAGGACTGTGAAATTCTGGAATGTGCAGTTTTTGTATAAACTTGCATCCTATAGTAAGTAATTATCATAAGTGTCTACTGACATTTCAATACACAGAGTCTGTTTTCTGTATTATATTGAAGAATCCTGCATTCTTGTTTTCTAAAATCATGAATTTAACATTATGCAAATTGATTGACCTTTAATCTTTAAAAAATGCATAAGAAATGCAATTTGTGGTACATGTACTTACATTTCAGTGCCCATTTTCCTTGAAGAAAGCAGTAAGTGTTCTGATTGGCCCATGCTCGTACTTCCCATTGAAACTGTGCAGTCCTATTTTGAAGAACTTTACACGGTTGGGAGTTTTGTATGGAGGCCTCTTCACCCTAGAAATGAAAAACACAGCAGAGCTTTTACCTCTTTCAGTGTCAGTCATGACAAAAGTGGTGCTACTCTGAATTGTGATGCTAGATTGGCCCTTTCCCACTCAATTCGCGCTAAAGCACCTAGATGTAAATCGTCATCTGCCTTAATGTTTTTAATTAAATTCATTGTTACTAGAAAACCTTTTTGCTGAGATTTGATTGTAAGATCATTCGTGATGGCACACCCTAGGTCAATAACCTTCCTTGGCATGGATTGGAAGCATTGTGTCCAACCTGTGCCAAGGAAAGCTAATGACTGAGTCGTACTCTGACCAGTAATGGGTTAATATTGCTCAATGAAAAACCTTTCATTGAAGTACCAACATGCCTGTAGTTCTGGGAAGATAAGAATGGTCCAGGTCAACAGCTTTCCTTGACATGCATTGGAAACATTTTGCACCAAAGTGCAAGGAAAGGCTGTTGATTGAGTCTAAACCCCGGAACACAACGTAAATTATGCCTTTCGACTTTGTATTATGTCCCCATATGCCAGCAGAGAGATAGCATGCAATATTACTAGTGGTTGACTGCAAATGAAATGAGATAAAAACAGGCAGACACAAGCGAAACCTTTGCTGTCCTAATGATGCTAAGGAGGGACAAGGCTAGCTATGATTCAGGATATAATTGTAACAGATTGTCACCATGCCCTTCAATTTATTTCTGATTGAAAATGATGGGCGGTTTTTCTTGATATTTCAAAAAAAAAAAAGATATGTTTTTATGGTACTGTATATACAGGCAATACAAATTGTATTAAGGGATTAACAGCCTTCCACAAATACCACAGTAAACCCTGCTTTTGTGAGGAACCTGGGGACAGCAAGCACAGTTCTCTGGACAACGTAAAATATACATGCATATAATCAATTTGTAAAAGCTTTAACAGCTGACACTTTTTGTCGATGCCACTGGTGCTCACTGTACATGTACATAGGTTTCATTACATGTGCACTGGTTCTCAGGAACACACTTTTTTTCTGATAATACACGAACAGCTATCAGTGGCACACAATGCCACACTCACGTTGGATCATACGCAAAAACTTGATAGCCGTATACAAAAGACATAAATCATCAAAACTCCAGTCGCTCCCACTCCTGAAAATACATAGAAAAAATATATAATTGTAATAAACATGATGAAAATAAACTTTTTGGTGACTGTAGGCAGCAAATATACAGAACGGAATACATCGTAAATTGGTCAAATTAGAATTCTGCAAAATCCAACACCCATGAAATACATGCTGTATTTATTATTCTGCACTGTATTATTTAAAAAAAATAATAACATAATGTTCCTAAAACTAGTCTACAATGTAATGAAAGACTCAAGTCAACATATTTTCCAAGAAATTTACATTATGAGTATTTTATATAATGCACCCAAAACCTTTCAGATGATTTCCATACACATTTTCTGTAAAAGTATAAACATTTGCTTCAATGACAAGGGAATTCATTTTCAACCATGGCATCACCATGTAAGCTAAAACAAAGCTTCCAAATATACCCAAGCGTTCATAAGCCTAATAAAACCATAAGGCACCTCATCATGTGAAGAAGTCTCCACTCAAGAGGAGAAATGCATGCAGTTGAAAGGCCCCTTCTTCTTTGACTATACAGTTTGAGTTTTCGTTGTTGTTTCCTTTAGTTTAACACTTTCTCCATGAGTCTACTGTAGCTCTCTTAGAAAACATCCCTGCAACCACATCAGATCCTGAACCAGATCTACAAATAGTGGACAATCCTACTTCATGTGTTTTAAATTAATCTATGAGGTCATTTTCATTCTAAAAACACTTGTGGTGAATTGAAATGTACATGCACCTTGTATACGTTTGAAGGAGACCTAGGAACTGATAATTGTCACACCCAGGTCGTTGCAAAAAAAAAAACCCACCATATTCAGTTCGATGTATATAAAGATATTTGCAAACAATTTTGCTAATACCTTATTTATGGACTTGTGTGGGGGGAGGGGGTAATACAGGACCAAAATTCAATCTGCAATATATTTTCACATATAAAAAGGTGCCACATTTGAAACTGTGAAACTACAAGTTATATCATCTCAGGTTTCTAGCAATAAGGATATTGATACCACAGAATCAACACAACGGAATATATATGATACCATGTTTGATCAATTAATTAACAATGATCCCGCACAGTCAGCGTGTTTGAGACAACACAGAAAAAGCCAGATACGTGTTTTTAACATTTCGTTTTAAATCAACAAGTGGGATCTGTAAAACAAGCAACACTCCTCCTGTGGCGATAGAAAAATATAGTAAAATAAATTGTAAAATAATAACACAGTCTGCAATTACATTTTTGCTACATAAAACTCTAAATTACAGTTATTTCTTCTTAATAAGTTACCAAAATAAAACATGTAACGTTCAGAACTTCAAGTGTGTACTTTTTTAATATAAAGCTAAATGGGTATGAAAGAACAAAAATGCTTCTCAATTTGATATATGCTTTTACAGTCACATTTTCTTTGATATATGCTTTTACAGTCACATTTTCTTTGTCGAAATTGGGAGCCTATAATTTATAATTCAGTCGAGACCACAGGGACAACCTAACTTTGGAGTCTTTTAACACTTATTGTAGGCAGTATATATACTTTTTATACTCTGTTAAAAATGCCTTTGCCTAAAAAGTATTTTTACTTTCCTTTTATATTGATCAATTAAGGGTTTAAAAATAGCTTTTTAGGTTTCAAAAATGTCAAAATTTTTGCATGTCAAAGCCTGACACCCTTTGCATAGTTTTTTTTAAATATTTGTTTAGTGTTGTTTGTTTCATTGTAGTTCATAACATGCTCAAATATAATTTCAGGGTTGATGATAAATTTTCAAATGGAAAAAATATATATTTTCTACCAGTATTTTACATCATTTTAACCCTGTTAAAGTTCGCATAATGCACGTTACGCTTTCCGCCAAACATTTATACCAAATTAAAAAAACACACAATAAATTTCAGAGATTACAATCAGTGATAGTAGAATAAAAATCCTTACTTTGTATTTTTGCCAAATCGATAAAAAAAAAATGCAATTTTCTTGGGGTGGGGAAGATGGACGCTTGATTCCGTCAAGAAATAACGTGCGTCCTCTTGCATTTCAGAGACTTGCATTTTTTTCTTACAAGAATGAAGTAATGGTTGCCAGGGTTTATCGATCCAATGATGAGGAGATACAGATGCACAAGGTTTCTTTACAGAACAATGAAGCAGAGATTGGTATTTTTCTGCAAAAAACAACGAGGAAGTAGAGACAGAGATGGTTTATGTACAGAATGATGAGATGAGGAGACAGATTTCTGTACATAACAGTGAGGAAAATGAGACAGAGGGTTTTTGTACTGAACAAAACCTAATGGGATCTGGGAAAATAAAAAATAAAACTCGAAATTTCGAATTTTAAACATCGAAATTTCGTGATTTTTCTCAAAGTTAAGTGATTTTTTCGAAATTACGAATGCATGAACTCGAAATTTTGAGGTTTTTTCCTGAAAATTGTGAATTTTTTCTTTAAAATTTTTTTTTTTTCGACGGTAACCAGCTTTTTCTTATAATTTTGAGTTCTTCTCGAAATTTCCAGCTTTATTTCTCTTAAATTTGGAGTCTTTTCTCAAAATTTGCCTTCTGTACAAAATTTTCTTCGGAGTTTTAATATAAAAATTATTTCGTCAAACGACGTGTAAACCTGCTTTTCTTAAGCTTTTTCTGAACAATCATGGTTTATAAGCAACTTTACTCCGATCGTTTCTCTGTTGTAACATATCAAAATTGCATGTTTAACAAAATTCGAGGTTTCAATCGTGAATAGCAGTTTGTATTTCACCTGCCAGATTATTCAAGATTTTTAATGACATCATCTAATACAACTAGACATGCGTCATACAGACAGAAACATACAGAAAAAAATATATACTAAAAACAAGTACAGCTTTTGTACGTATGAAGTTTTGAACCGACCAGCTAGCCGAGCCACACGTGGCAAACAACTTCGGCACTTGGGAAACTCCATCCAACTTGCAACATAGTTTTTACCAGCAGCTGCTGCCCTCTGCCAACAGCTAGCACTACAAAAATACGATAAAACTCGAAACATTTGATTTGCTTGTCAGCAAATCAGTCCGTGTGCCTAGAGAACTTTTAAAGATTGCCTATTCATTAATTACTCTACTCCTGTAACAATAATTTCTTTCATGAGGCCATGCCAAAAAGCTATCAATTGAAGTTGGAAAGGCACCTCAATCTATTATAGTTTTAAAGCTAATTAATATTTAAATTTTGTGTATTTGCCTAAATTGCATAAATCAAATTCCACAACTTTTATATGTTGAGTGCAGTTATCCTACAAATCAATCAATTAAAGTTTGAATGACACCTCAGTCTATAATAATTTTGACGTTATTCAAGATTTAAATTTTGTGTATTCACCTAATTTGCACAAATTAGAATGCTACAGCTAATTTGCACAAATAAAAATCCTACAACTTTGGTTCATGGTTCAGTGGATGCGGCTTTGCCACAAACCTGTAAGTTTAAGTTGGAATAGCATCTCTATCTATAATAGTTTTGCAGATTGTCAACTTTTAAATTTTTCAATACCCCTAATAAGCATAATTTGAAATTTTACAACTTTCACTTACTGTCCATTATATTGGCATATGTCACAAACTTATACATCCAACATTGAAATTTTGTGTCAATTTGCAATAGTTTGGAAGATGTGGAGCTTTTAAAAATTTTAATTGTCCTTAATTTGCATAATTTTAAACATCATGACTATTCCAAACGCTATCCACAATTTCACTGCCAGGTCAGTCACCATGTAAGATTGGTGGTTTTCAGAACATTACTGTCCGACAAAAACTCGGGACAAATTTGGTCAGAAAGAAGAAAGAAAGAAAAAAAGAATTCTTGGAAAAACAAAATGTCTGGGTTCACACCCAGACATAAATATAGATGACTTATCTCTGTATTTTTAAAAAAAATATATAAATTCATTATTATTTTCTAATATTTGGATTCTTTTCATCGTAAAATCTTTTCTACAGTTCAACTCCAGGCAACCACATTTTCTTGGGCATTGTTCACAGCCAAATGAAATAACTGGAGCATCTTGTATTGCCATAACTGCGAGTAATGCCGACTGAATGCTCCAGTTCTTGGGTCTTTAATTCACACTAAAGCTGGGCTGTAAATATAAATGCCCTTAATTCCATTGGATATAAGACAAAAATTGACATAGGACAATTTCCTTAGGTGAAACACAAAGAATTTGGAAAACGGGCGGTTAACATAAAGTCAAAATTTAATTCTAGAAAAGAAGATTTGCTTTAAAGCAAATCTGCCTGTGTGCCCTCAAAAGTTGTAAACATGGCCAGATGAAATATCGAAGTTGAAAGACCATGACCTTTAGAGGTCACATATAAATTACAAAAACGTGCAATTACAATATCTACATTTTGAGCCCAACATGATCAAAACTGGATAACAATTTATTGAGTTATGGTTACAGGAAAATTTCAAATGGCAAAAATGCCATTGATCTTTCGAAGTCACATGTAAATTACAAAAATGTGCGGTGTTTCAAAACCTGCAATTTGTACAACATAGTGAATATTGACATAGTTATGGTTGGATGAAAATTTCAAAGGTCCAAATAACCTTTAGTTCTGACCTTTAGAGATCACACTTAATTTACAAAAATATGCAGTGTTGTAATACCTACAATTTGGGTCCACGATGGTTAAAATTGGATGAAAATTGACACCGTTATAGCTGGATGAAAATTCTAAAGCTCTAAATGATGTGGACCGTTGACCTTTGGAGGCCACATGAAAATTACCAAAAAAAAAAAAAAAATGTGCAGTGTTACAATATCTACTATTTGAGTTCAACATGATCAAAATTGACTGAGTTATGGATATAATAAATTTAAAATGGCAAAATGACCTTGATATTTGGATGTCATATGTAAATTACAAAAACATGCAGTGTCACAAACATATTTATAGAAGTTGGATTGATGACCTATAGCCATAAGAGTAGTGGAAATATTCAAAATCTGAATTTTCAAATGGCCCTAATTTGCATAATTTTCAAAACCATCACCCCTCTTCATAAAGAGGCAAGACTTCATGCCTGGAACTATACACATGGCAAGTTTGGATTTTCCAAATGTAATCATGGTGTCAGAGAAAATTGTCGCACAAAACTGCTGGTATAGAAGAAAGAAGGAACGAAAGAAATAAAGAAACCCAACAAACACGGAATGTCTGTGTTGGCACACAGACAGAATTACACATGATGCAGGTCATAACATTTTTAAATGCAAGCAAAAAAACAGACTGGGAATTACGGAAGTCTAATGGGAACTAAAGGAATGAAAATAAAACTTGAAATTTCAAGTTTTAAATTTTGTAGTGTCCTGATATTGTAGAAATTTGACTTTAAAAATCTCAAAATTTTTATTTCATTTAATTGAAATACAAAATTTCATATTTAAATCTCGAAATTTTGTGATTTTTCTCAGAGTTAAGTGATTTTATTTGTTCAAAATTATGAACACAAGAACTTGGAATTTTGAATTGAATTTTTTTCTGGATATCACGAGTTTTTTCCTCAAAATATAGTTTTTTCTAGAAAAAATGAGCTTTTCCTTAAAATTTTGGAATTTTCCTGGATATAACGATTTTCTTGTCGAAATTTCAAGCTTTAAATCTCTCAAATTGATCTATAATAGTTTGGAAGTTATTCAAGAATTCAATTCTGTACATTTAACTAATTTGCATTAATCAAAATGCTACAATGTTGGTTCACGATTCATTGGATATGACCTTGTAACAAACCTTTTAAGTGAAGTAGGATGGCACCTCTATCAATAACAATTTTGGGGATATTAAACTTTTAAATGTTTCAAGTGCTCCTAATTAGCGTAATTTAAAATGCTAGTTTTTGTTCGCCGTCCATTAGATTTGTAGGTGTCACAAACCTGTGTGTATAACTTTAAATTTTGTGTCTATCTGTAATAGGTTGGAAGATAGGGGGCTTTTAACATTTTAAATGCCCCTAATTTGCATAATTTTTAACATCATGGTTGTTCCAAATAATATACACAACCTTCCTACTAGGTCTAGCACCATGCTATGTTTGGTACTTTTGGGAACAATGGTGTCGGAAAAAGACCACAGAATTCACAGGGAAATAAAGAATAAAGTATTTGAGAAAAAACAAGAAGTCTGTGTTCACACACAGACTTAATAACAAAAAAATGTATATAATGATTATGCATCTAGTGTCTAGCATCAGCATGTGTAGTTTCATCAAACGTTAAACTTGACTAATGTTTAACCCTCTGAGACAGGAGTCGGCAACTTTCCTGAGTGCAATGCCAACAGTGTGACAAATCTTTCAATGCCAACTGCAAATAAAATCAAACTAATTATGAGGAAATGCTCTAAATTATAATTGGATGCTAGATTATATTCCTTGTGAGAACGCCATTGATGCAACTAGCAGCATGCTGATAATTCCAGAGAATATAATGGTCTGGTCAACTTCTTTCCTCTACATGCTTTGGGTGCATTGTGCCCTTTGGGAGCTAAAAAAACTGTCGACTCAGTCCAAAGTGTGGCACTGAAAGTCAAAGGAAAACTGTTGACTGTTGGCTCGTTGTTTCTGACAAGGGACAATTCAGTGGCAATTAGAAGTAGATGACAGTTAGGACAAAGAGCACCTTCTTGTCCCCACTGTGTATGCCCTGCCATTATGCCAAGAAAGTAGCTCAGGATGGGGTATCTGTTTGTGGAAGGAGTATCTACCATAGCTTGCCAGACCTAATTTTCATGCCCCATTGATTTTAGTCAATTTCTTTTTTGATATTTGTCAACAAGTCAGCTGAGCAACACATGGGGACTTCTATGTATATTTAACATACAGGTCATCATTTTAGCCTTCTCTGGGATTATCTGACATGGTTTTGACACAGTTTTTCTTTTTTTTTTTCTTTCAACCCTACTCTGGAAATATCTGACACAATTTTGGCACATTTTCTTTTGTTTTTGTTCACACACACGATATTTTTAACACATTCACTGTTGAGCATTAAACATGCATTCCTTGTCCAACTCCAGTCGCCCACAGTTCAGTTTTTTCCTCCCTCCAATATTGAAAGTTTGTGCAGATAGGACAATGCACCTAGATCAGCAGAGGCCACTAACCTTGAAAAGACAAAAGCTGAAAGTTTCCCCACCCAATCCTCCCCCATCAAGTTCTCTACCTTTAGACAAAATGCAGTGGTCTTTTTCCTTTTCAAGTTAAAAGAGAAATCCACAAATTTGGACTGTCTGAAAAGTTGTATCTCTGTACAGAACTGCATGCATTCACGCTGCAGAATTAGGATCAAGTTCAAAGTCAAATGTCTATTGTCAAAAGGATACACGGCCTTCGGGAATTCATATGAAAGCCAGATCACGTATTGCACAGGAATGCAGTCCCCCAAAAGAGAAGAGATTATAGAATTCCACACAATTCACTGTATTGTGAAGTTACTGCAATGTGGACAGGTGTGCATGGATGGTAATGCTGTATGAAATACGACCCAGACAAGCTAAAACTTTATGAAGGTCAAAGGTCAAGGTCACACTGTACCAATTTGGGTGCACAACCCACACACTGGTCCCAAGAAGTGGCCAACACATCAAATTTGGTAGCTGTAGGTTTTACAGCAAAGAAAAACAAATACAGCGCCAACAGCCACACTTTATGGCGGTCAAAGGTCAAGGTGACAGTGACCCAAATTTGGATGCCACAGATCCCCATCCTATAAATTGTCAACACACCAAATTTGGCAGCTGTAGGTTCTGTGGAATATGTTTTATGGCCCAGACAAGTTAACTCTTCATGTGGGGTCAAAGGTCAAAGTCAAGGTCAGAGTGAGCAATTTCAGAGTGGGGCACACCCTTAACACAGGAAATGTCTACACACCAAATTGTGCAACTGTAAGTGTCATGGGCTTATGAAATACAGCCCAGATGACCCAAAACTCTATAGGCATCAAAGGTCAAGGTAACAGTGACCCAATTTTGGGATGCAACACATCCTTATCCTACGAAATATTCACACATCAAATTCCGTTGCTGTAGGTGTATAGGAAATTTGGCCCAGACAATCTAAAACTTCGGAGGGGGGGGGGGGTTAAAGGTCAAGACCAATGTCACAGTGACCCAATTCTGGTGCACGACACACCCCTATCTCATGAAGTGTCCACACACCAAATTTGTTAGGAGTATGTGCTACGGTACAGGAAATGTGGGCCAGACAAGCTTTGTTGGAAGAATGAAAGGATTGACAAGGTGCAAACCTATAGTCCTCTGTACGGGTACTAAGTAAGTAAACCATTGCACATTTACTAAGCCACATGACAACTCATTTAGCTGATGGCCAAGGTGGGCTTTGTCATTTTCTCCTCAGAATCTGATGATCTATGATCACGCCCATCCTCTCATTTGATGATCTTAACTGTATCTGAGGTTGGATGTTTTTTTCTTCCTTCATCAGATTTCCACCACATTTGTCAAGTTCTGGCCCAACATCTGAGGTGTTTAAATTGTTTATTCCAGACTCAAGAATAAATAGTTGGTATATGCAGTGTTTTGTCATTTCATACATTTAGTGGTGTTGTGATAACCACCAGCAGTTAATTTATGGGGATGAGCTAAACAACTAAGGCAAGTAACCGTGGTGGTCAGGAGGCTTGTGCAACTGGTTTTGATGGCACTGCATCTCATCAGGAACTGTCGAAAAAAAAAAAAAAAAACATGTTCGCCTGTTTATACACTATGTTCAGCGACTGTATTTACTATGTAAAAAAGCACATTTGTTTACGTGTAATAGTAGCCTGACATTCATATCGTGGTTGATATGATGTCATTTCAAAAAGACCTCTTTTTGAAAGGAACAGACTTTCCAAATAAGGAAAGGCTGCTTGCTGGGGTCTGCCGGTGCATTGAATCAGGCTTTCTAATTAGAACAATGGCAGGATTACTCAAAAATAAATAAATAAAATAAGAATTTATGGTGATGACTTGACAATCCCCGAATTTCCAATAAAAACTACACACTTTATTAAGAGCCATACTTTATTCATAATCTTGAACCTGAAGTACAAATGGCTAAGTCAGACCCAAGACACAGTCCACAACTTTTAGCTGTCTTCTCTACATAACAAATAGTCCATAAATATATATATATATGTATATGTATATCTTAATATTTGTGGAAAATAATGCCAGATGGGACTCATTTGTCCTTATCAGCTTCTTTTTTTTCTGACTTCTCTGCATCTTTTTTCTCTGGGCTGTCTTCATAGCTGAAAAAGAAAAAAAAAATGTGATTCTCTGAATATGTCCTACGACTGTTAGAGCTACAGTACCTTAACAATTCTATCCACTACACAGCAATTTTATACATTTTCTTGAGCACTGATGTGCCAGCAAATGCTATATTTTCTTGCTCGCTGGCATTCAATATATATGTACAAATATGTATTTATCAAAATCATATTACATAAAATGTCAATCATACTAATACTGAAAGAATATATGTTGCACCCTTATACAAAGAACAGACACACCGCAAAAGAATGACAAGTTAAGGTCAAGTAACAGCAAGCAAACAAAATTAATAAAACAGGATGCCAAATGTTCAAAGGTTTAGATCCCATGATTTCAGCATCAATGTCTGAAAACTTAATGTTCACTTTCAATGTTTACCTTACTTTTAAAATGACAACTTCCACCTTTCCATTAATGCCATACGTATGTACATAAGGTCTACCTTGAACATCTTTCTCAACATTTCTGATAGCATTGGCACGACTGATTTTAAATTTGCAAGCCTGTCCAAAAATAAGATATGGGCTCAGCTGTGACCAAGCCAGCAGCTCCACAATAAAAGTATTCCAAATGGGTAGGAAACATCTTTGTTGCAAATCACTCCATTCTCTGACTGGATCATGACATCATTACATAAATACAAGCTAAGACTACTAAAAAGTGGCCAAAGCAGGAAAAGTCCTGCTCGTTTTGAATGTAAAGTCTTTTCATCAGGAACTCCCAGAAAACTACTGGATGCTCATTTATGTACTTTGGGTTACCACATATATCACATTTTGGTGTTCATGTTTTGTACACATTCTGACATAATGGCTGTCATTACATCAGAAGACAGTATGCTGCTTCAAAGACTTCTATGAAATCAGGGGTCTTCTCAAAGCACAAATAATTACCTCCAAAGCTTTTCATGGGGACATTGGGGGGGGGGGGGAGGAGGAGAAGAGTTACAAGTTCTTCGGCTCACAGGTGCCAGCAGATGCAGGGAGTCCATCATATGTAGGACCCTTGGCCAGTGGTCAAAATAATGAAATTGTACAGGGTTGGTAATTTGCAATATAATTTTTGAAACACACAAGCAGGCATATCAGTTTACTTAGTATGGGATAGCTTCCACATTAGTTCCATTTGTAGCTTGTGGAGAACCATCAGGGCTTTACATTTAACCCCTTCCCCCCCTTAAACTGGCCAAAACTGGCTGGTGGTCAAATGTCGCCTGCTTCAGTGTTTTCAACTCATTTCAACAGTAATGAGAAAGCAATTTGACTGAGAATTGTAGATGACACTCTCAAGATCACATGCTCCAGGTCAACAGCTTTCCTTGGCATGAGTTGTGCACATAGTACCCGACCCATGCCAAGGAAAACTGTTGATTCACCAGTCTTAATTCAAGGGGGAAAGAGTTAAGACTTCTGTTACATCTCTCATATATCTTTAAGTCTAAACTTTGGACAAGTAGTAGACTAGATCTGTATTATGCTCAAAAGTTTCACTTGCCCTCTCTCAAAATTCAAAATTTTATCCCACACAATAGGGTGGTGCCTTAATGTCAAGCTCTGGCCTTCAGATTAGATCCATTTTGTTACTATATTGAGCAATCCAAGAAAAACCATGTGTATATTAGATTGGTTTTATTTATTATCTATGAATTTGACTAACAACTTGGTCCATCTGATCAATGAAGTGAGTCGGCCAATAGCTGCTAGTGAGTTTAAGACAGGTCAGCAGGAGGCATCTCAGTCAAAGCTGGTTGGACACACTGGATGTACTGAGACAAAAACAATGCAGACAGTAACTTATGTACACCTGGAGAAGTCCTTCTCTCAGGTTGCTTAGTCCCACATTGGCAATGAAAATTTAACATGACTATTATTTTGCATGTGCCAAAGGCACAGTTAGTGTTACCCTTGTGACGGATAACTCCCAACATCGGTATCCAATGGCATGGCCAAAACATGCTTTAATCCCACTGGCCTACAATCTTGATGCAAGAGCATCAAAGGAATATGTAATCTCAAAGTGCCCTACCTGAGCATCTGTTTTATCTCGCCCTTCAGCAGGCCTAGCAGCAGCGGCACTCCAACACAGGCGGGTACAAGGTACAGCAGAGCAGGCTACAAACAGAAACATGACCAGTTACTATACCTGGTAAAGAACCTGACCACACTCAGGCTGCACAAATTCCTATGATCTTATTGTCCTGGACAAGTAAAATCCTTTTCAGGACAAGTGACTTTCAAATTCTACTTGTCCTATTGACAGGATATTTTTTTGGCAAAATTCACAATCTATTAAATTTAGATTTATCAGTGTACATACAAATATGCCCTTATAGCAATAAACTCAACTCAATTAGCTGTACATGTAAACTTGAATCAACATTTGAAGCATCATGACTGCATTCAATTATGGTTGTACGTCTAACAAGGCCACCCCTACTGAACTATAAAAAGTGGTCAGCTTTCTTCAGGGAAACAAAAAGACAAAACATAAATAGAAATAGAAATGACCACTTTCTGCAAGATGATAATGGCCTTATGAAAGGGGTAGCCATTGGGAAAAAAGTCTTGATTAGAGGCTAACCAATGTATCCTGCAATACAGTATGGTATTATGGCCTTGTTCAGTATCAGATCTGGGAACATATTCACAAATATAAATTTTTTTAAAAAAATAATAATATAGTGAAACCTCATTATAACAAAACTTAGATAGCCAACATATTCATTACAATGACACAAGACATATTCAGGTATCTGACATATTTAAAGGGAACAGGTGGTGTCATTATAACGAGTTTTCACTGTAATAATAATCAAAAAAAAAAAAAAAAAGAAAACAATGATTAAGCTAGATTGATGGATTTTGAACCACATATCAAACATTTTTGGGGAATATTATAAACACCCCCACCCCTTGTACATATTTATTTCACCATGTTTTTATTTTCACTTATTTTCTGACCATGCAAAACTGTGAAAATAATACAGGTTGAACGGGAACCATTTTCAACATATTGAAATTTAAACTTTACTTTAATGCCAGAAATGCAAAAAAAGTCAAAATTTTTACACAGGCAAATAAGTGGCCATGTATGTGATCCATGACACTTGGGTGTTCTACACTTACCTGTGCATGTTTGAAGACATGCATTACAAATATTGTAGCTAGCAGTCCTAGGCAGTAGGCTATAAAGCTGGCATAGAAATAAGTCCTTTTGTTCTTGTGCATACTACAAAACACAAATGGAAACCCATTAGGCATTTATTTCGGTCTTTCACTGAGGCAATCAATTTCTAAAACATGGAAAATACAGCCTGCCTCTAGTAATATGACTGAAGAGACTGCTCCGACCATCAGGCAATTAGCCAAATGCTTAGTATTTTTTTTTTTTTTTTAATTTGGCTGAAGAAATGTGTAAACCACTAAAATATTAAAAATTAAATTGTTGAAAAGCCACCACAGAACCTTTGTAAGCAATGGCTATACACTGTATTTCAAATTTTTGCTGCATATTTTTTCTAAGGCTAGATGTCCGTGCAAACTCACCTCACATCGAACCTAAGCAGCAGTGCAATGAAGATCCCCGGGATGACAATGTCGCCCAGGCCCAGCATTGCAAAATTGTTAGCAGCTAGACCTTTCTCCAGTAGGTCTTGTGGGAACACCACTACACAGTCAAAAACAAATAAAAGCAAAAAATTATGTTGTACCAATAGAGTGATCATCACCTCCCCTACCTAACACACCTCAGAATTACAAAATTATTGAAATGGAGAAGGGGTGCACAGACAAATACTGAAATATGACACTTTTCAAGTGCAATGTGCCACTCTTAATGAAAATAATAAGAGACATTCATATTAAACTGTGATCCTGCTCACTTCCTGTGTTGCTGGGGCAACAGACTGATGCTTCCACCATGATCAGGGCAGATTTGTATTATATACTACATAAACATCCATAAACAACACCTTTTCAACCAAAAGAGAGCCCATTTCTAATCAATTTAGGCATCCCTTATGTTTCAAATATATTATGTTAATACATTTTCTTAAGATTATAGTATGTTTGTGTTGTTCATTTTCTTGAGAAAGTACTTTTGACCATGCTAAATACATGGATCTGCCCTGATGCAGGTGGCTCCCTCTTTTGCTCAATAGGTGTTAGAGTAGGACTGCATTTAGATATGAATACATCCTATTAAAGGTAATCAAATACTAGCATATTGAAAATAGACACTCAACTTCAAATAATTCCACAACTCAACATGCTCAATACGAACTCATCATTTGTAATTATTCATTTAAGGTAATTATCGTTGCCTAAATGAATGGAAAGAAATTCAAAATCATGTTTCTACCCTGTTATTTAGAACATGCAACATTGATTTGGGACTGAATGTATGATTAAATATCTCACACTTACATTTGATTGGTGCCTCAAATGATTTGGCCACTGTCACCATCACATTGGTTCCGAACACCTGCAAAGGAACATTATGAACATCAAAACTGAAATAAAGCTGTGGAAATTTCTGTGGCAGTATTCAAAAGGATAAAATAACATCTACTGACTCACTATTGGTACACATATAAATACACTTCAGTGTTTACTTGTCTGAGAGCTAGCGCCCCCTGGTTTTACTGACCTCTCTTCAATTTTGCTCTTGCTGCATCAAATTTCACTTGTCTCAGACAAAAGAGCATGTAAATGTATTCACCCGGAACTTGTAAGCCAGGCAAGGAGGGCAACCCTCTCCTAGGACAAAACTGTAAGTGTGTATGTGCATGTACAAAGAAAATATACATGAGGTAGTGTAATCTATGTTCACTTTCAGCACTTTTTTCTCATATTAGTTTCCAAACTAAAAGATTTAATTTTCGATTAATTTGCCAAAAATACATAAGTGGCTGGTGGCGTTTGCCAATTAACCCTTAAAGTGCTGATTCAGATTGGGTAAACAGCTTTCCTTGGAGCACCTTGCCCGCAATGCGAGCAAAGTGCCTCGAGGAAAGCTGTTGACTAAGACTACTTTTCACTTTAGACTATGCTTGCTGGATTTTTTATGAAAGGTATTTTCATGAACAATTTGAATCTTTTAACCATAATATTTATTATGTTTAACAGTAATGAGAAAACGACTATAGCCACGATTAGCACTTTAAGGGTTAAATTTATAGGAAACATGAAGCACTTAGAAATGGTAGCATTTCAGAGGAAATCTCATACATTCTCTCATGGAAAGTTGTCTTCACGGCAGCAGACAGAATGGTTCTCAGGCTGACTCCACTTACTGAATTTTACCTTCAGATTTCACCAAAATTGTGCAGTGCATATACTTGAACACAAGTTTCTGAGCTTTTACATCGCGATCTTTCAATTTATGAACCATCACATTTTAAAGCAATCAAATCTGTCTTACGGTTCATTGTCAACACACCACACCTTACATTTCAAATCTCTTCTGGGATGTTCTCCCATGATATCTTTCAACTAGTTACAATATCTCAGATTTTGGTTTCCATTTGGTCAGGCATGTTGATATATATTTGTTCAAATTAATTGAACAAATTCAGGATTCCTCATCAATCACGAGTTGAAAAACGATCACACAGCATGCTTGTTAACATGCCAACCTGGAAATCAACCTCCAGGTATGTACACAATCTACGTCACCAAAATGTCCCACGGACATCTGAATATAATCAGACCAAGCCAAAAAGGTGTTTACAAGTGTGCTGTGTCAATGCTCTGTAGGAAATATAATCAATATACTCACCCAAAAGATGTCATAGAGGAAAAGGCCACCCAGCAGTATGCAGCCTGTACTCACTCGGTTCAGCTGTAGCAACTCTACACCATTGACAGCAAAAGCTAAGCCAAAAAGATTGTTGGCTATCCAGTGCTGTAAGTAATATCAAGATTGTAATGTAGAAAATGAAATTAACCATGCTCACTAAATGTAGATACAAGCTCTTTCAGGGCCTGACTGGCGCCTCTCCCCATCCCACCCTGTAAAGAAGTCATGCAAAAACACTCATGAACACCACAGATCCAGATTTCTCACTTTTTTTTTTTTAAAAAAGCAGAAGTAACATTAATCTATGATATAAAACTTGACCACCTCTTTCTTTCCCCAGTCATTATTTATTTTCTTTTTTTTTTCCTACAAGGCATGCACTTCATAACATGCAGAGAGGACCCCTCACCGGAAGAATGAAACCTATACCCATCAAACTATTCAGCTCTTAATTATTTTTGCATGAGCATGTACATGTACATGTATATGTAACAACTATGGTTTGCCCCTAATCTGTTCCCCTGTCTTTAATCTTGACATCATCATTGTCAACACATGTGCCGAATTCTAAATGTAATCTTCCATGCACCACTTCACACACTTGATCTGACAATACATCTTTTTTCATTTTAGCTGTGTCTATACTCTACAAACTTTACAGCATGTCAAATTCAGGCAAAGGGAAATATAAGAACTTTTACCATCGCTTTGTTTACCTTTTTGAGCAGATACCAGATACCAAGCAGGGTACACAGGCCCAGGCACACGAGATCTTTTCTGTCAAACTCGTAATTCATCAGATCTGCAAAAAAGTGAAATCATTAGAAACATATTTATCTCGCTATACAACATGAAAATCATTAAACAAATGTGACATTTGCAGCATTTTGCTGCATGGGTTTTGCTTTTTTCTTTGCAAGAAAGGTGGCAAGCCCATTACTGAAAAGTGTATCCGATATTATATTCCCAAATTACTCTTAAACACACCCTTGAACATAACTGAAAAATTTCATAAACATTCGTAGTTGGGGTTCTCTCAAACCATTAAATCATTCTATGTCTTAAACGAATATTGTGAAACCTGCTCCATTATTGACGCTTCGTTTGTAACAACTATGTGTAACTCTGTATATAAGCTGTATGTCTTTTATTTTAATAAATTGATTTCTGCATTTCCTTGAAACCAGATTTTTGCTTCCTAACTCATTCTGAAGTAAGAGCAAGTACGACTATGCAAGACCGAATGTGGACAAGGATTCAATCTACCAAGGCGTGCAAGTCCGACCAGTTTACTGAAGATAAATTCGGTATTTGCTTATATACCAGGGTATGACATTCATGTTGTCAACATAAACCTGAGCGTTTTCTAACATAGAAGGGATTTGACAGGAATGGGACATTCTGAAGTAACACATGTATGGTGATTGGTTTTGTTGACTCTCTGCATTTTAAGATCCTGCATACTCACTATGAAGTGTTTTGTTTTGACTTTTTTCCTGAGGACTCTCTGTCAGAGGATAAAACAGTTACACATCCTTTCATGTATTCCCTTTACCCTCCTTGTTCATGTCGTCTTTTTTCCCTTAAAGAGTGAATGTCTAACTGTCAAGTCATCCCATCATTATTATGATGTAACTGATTTTATCATGTACAAGACCTCTTCATGCTGAGATGATAGCGCACAACAGGTGAAGTTTTCAAAACAGCTGTCAGTTATCATTGGATGCATGCATCACAGCATGTGAAAGAGATTTTAAGAACTCCTAATGATTGGTAACACTTAATTTCATTGTTCATGAGAGTAACTTGTGTAGCTCATCAGTGTTCAAAAGTAGGCCTTTTTTTCTCTTGTTCCAAACAAGTGAAATGTGTGAAAGAGAATTCAACTTGTCACTTTACTTATTCAAATTTGACATGCATTTCAACCAGAACAAGACTCGCTTCACCAAAGCTGCCAGCCTGCAGACAAGTGACAATATTTAATTTCCCTACTGTTTCTGACAAATTGTTTCTGCAGTATCCCACGTTTGTCTTTGATGTGGAAAATGAGGTGGTCCATTCTTAGTAATCTGCAATACCAACCTTCTTTCTTGTCTGCTGCTCCCTGTGTCAGGATGAGATGGTATGGCATATTGGGCATGCTATCAGGTATGATTTTGTTAAATATGGGACTGAAAACAAAAAGGAAATTGCTTGGAATACATTATACATATATGTGAGTGAGAAAATGGGCATTACATGTCCCCATCTCCCTTATTATAATCTGTATAGGCAGTTCATGGGTGAGAAGCTAGTTTCTCAGAATGGCGAGTGGGAAGGGGAATTATATGCTTGTGTCTCCCGTATTACAATTAATATGAGTAGATGTAGTTCAAGGAGTTGTCCCCGTCTCTACAGACTACAATAAAAACATCCACCCATACCACATTGGCTCAATGTAAATTATATTTCTAACAAGAAATCATGTCCTGTGCTCTGCCGACTAGAATACACTGTTTCTTCCACGTGCAGATTTTACTGCTGTGTACATATACTGTATTTTGGGGGAAAGCCACTCATACCTGCACAAGCATGACGGATTAAAGTATAGACCTATACAGCTATATTCTGTTGTGCAACTTTCTTTGGCACCATTGTGTCCATATAAGTGAGTTTCCCCTTATTTTCCAAGGTGACTCATAGTCAAATTAAAAGGCAATCAGTGAAATTGTGTATATCATTTGGAACATACTCATTATCTTTAAAATTATGCAAATTCGGGACAATTAAAATTTCAAAAGCTCTATATCTTCCAAACTATTGCAGATGGACACAAAGTTTCAATGTGCATGTAGAGGTTTGTGACACCTGCCAATATAAGTGAGTTAATGAAAGTTGTAGAATTTTAAATTTTGCCAATTGCAGGCACTGAAAAATTTAAAATTTGCAATTTAAAAGCATAACCATCTAGATTTTAGCCGGTTGATAGGATTACTACCAGTAAACAATTTAGTGTGGCCAAACATTTTCGACAGAAAATGTTTGGCCACACTTAACATGAGGACTCCGACAAGACCTGTGCTCTGATGATCTTGCACATACAAATGAAGTGGTCCTGTGACCTTTGAAATTTGGTCAAGGTCACTTTTCTTGATTGATGGCCAGTACACATGATGGCGCTGGGCCATGTACAGAAGATAATAAAGCACCATATGTACCTTAATATATGTGCTAATGCCAATATGCCAAGGAAGAAGAAGTAAACTGTTAACAGCAGGTTGATGTATTCCTTGGAAAATATCTGAAACGGTAACAAGTCAAGTGCATTGAATTTGGAAAGAAATATATAGATCTGGAAATGACCTCTCAACTTCTAACCAAACAATGCACAAGCTGATGACATATCACATTTAAAACAGTGAAAATAGTAGCTATAAGGTAAGTGAAGAGAAATCCTATCTGCACCCATCACAGATATTATTCTATGCTTTTCCCAGAAAAAGTTCAGTTGCAATCTTTTCCATTCATTCCCATACAAAAATTGTGTAATTTGAAAACAAACATTTTAGAACGAAGTTGGCAATTTTTGTTCTGTGTGACATTATAATAGTTGATGCTGAGTTTGGAATTCATTTTAGACTCCACACAGCCGGAGGAGGAGGAGGAGGAGGAGGACTGCTATGTAAGCTTGGTCAAAGAGGAAGAACATAACGCACAGCGACTCACAATAGCATGAACCTGCCGCGCTGGGCTTGATAATCAAGTGTGTTCCAGCTAATTGATCAAATCTTTGAAGTCTTTGAATAATGACCCACCCACCCACCTCCTCCCATTATTGTGGTCACCTTAGACCACAGTCAACATTTTGGAAAGATATTCCAGACCAACTTGTTTGCATAAAGATCTTGTCCCATTCCTGTGCATTCAAACTTCATGTAAATTGCAATTGCTTTCGATAATATTTGGATGACATGTAAGAAGTTTGTAGTGAGATTCTCTAGGCTAGCAATGTCTATAATCTGAGATCATCCCCGACCCAGTCTTGATGCAATGTGAAACTCATCTCAAGGAATGATTGTCATATCAATTGTTTTGTGCCACAATAGATCGAATCTGACATAAAACATTTCAGGTCTGGCATTTCCAAATTTCTACACAAATCAAAACACAGAGAATAACTGTTACATTTTATCATGAAACCACAAAATGTATGGACTTGTGAGTTGGGTGCAAGGTGGAATGCAGTTGCATACGTAAAAGGAGAAAAATCTACATTGGCCAAGCTAGTAATTATATGGACTTTCATAGTTCCAATCCAATGATGTAAAATCTTTTTCTTTTTGTTGGGTGCAGGGTGGAATGCAGTTGCATACATAAAAAGAGAAAAATTTACATTGGCCAAGCTGGTAATTATATGGACTTTCATAGTTATAATCCAATGATGTAAAATCTTTTTCTGTAAATTGGCTAATTATCAAATGTACAGTGTTGCATTGGCCTCAATACTGGTCATTTTAAAGGCAGAGTTGGAGGTCAAGCAAATTCAGTCAGCACATCGTCTTCTTTTAACTTTGACAGTGTTTTTAAAACCTTGTTTTGCCATCATAACACAGGACGGATGGCACATTTCTTCCACAAAATGTACTGAGCACAATGTCCTACTCAGTATCACACTGAAGCTCTTCTGCGTCAACCGTACGTGGGACTGCCATAGTGGCCTCCATTCTGCATCCTTTGAGAAGTGGAAAAAACATTCTTTACTAGTGCTTCTGTTAGGAATTTTTGCAGGGGTTCACAAGAAGGGAAAATTTGGAAAGACAAGGAGATTTCAACATCTTTACATGTAAATAAACAAGACTTGTGACCCTTGAGAATTCTCTCAGAGAGTATTCCGGGTTTTGAAAGGGTGATATACCCCCATTTGGGGGTTAACAGAAATTACTGCTATTGGCACAACCCTAGGCAACATCTTTCCACCATGGTGTATGAAGTGGCTGGCTCATAAAACAAGGCCCCAAAAGAGGACCATCCTTAATCTGCTCACTATGTTGACAGGCATTACTCCATGAGCAGGCAAGCTCTGGATTCTCCAGATGATGTCATGTGAAGTGGTTACAGAAAGTAACAACCACTTATGAATGGGAGGATAGCAAACTGTACCAGAACTCCAACTGAAACAGCATAAAAAGTATACTTCTGATGGTTCTATTGTCAATTTTTTCTAATTGACAGAGCCTAGTCCATAAATACACTTTAGAGGCATTTTGAATGATTCATCCCAAAGTGCCTTTAATTTATACGTAATTTCCACACAAATTTGTCCCTGTAAATTTGCAGTGACCAGTCTCTGCATGTCTGTATTTTTTATGGACTTGATGACATGAGTAGTGTTTTTTTTTGGGGGGGGGGGGGGAGGGGGAGGGTCCTCAGTGGCACCCCAAGCAAATGTATTTCAATATTTTAATGAAGCAATTTTGGCAGTGAGGAGCATTACAGGAAATAGCCCCCCCCCCCCTTCAGTCAAGATGGCCTCTTTGAAACTTACTCCCTTCAGGAGTATTTAAAAACAAAATAATGTTTCATAGCATTTGAGACCAAACCCTCATCTAACAAACAACAGGACCTTTCAAGGTCACCAACAGCAAAGCTCAAAACATTAAGACCCACCTCTGCTTTGATAGAGTACCAGCATGTTTTCATTGTACCTACGGGGTTACTGGAGGGTCCCAACACTATCTTAACTTGAACCAGGACATATAAGGCTCATCCGAAAACAATCAATATGACCATTATTACCTTAAAGAAGACATACAGTCCAAATAAGGTACAGCTTGCTATGATTGGAAACATTGCTGCATCTTTGCTGGACATGGTCTCTGGTTTTTCTCCGGACTCCTGGAAGACACAAAAACAAAAACACCAAATGACAAATCCCCCAAAATAATTATCTGTCAAACAGTTAATCACATACATTTTCCCTGAAAGGCCAAAACACTGAATGCCACAACCAAAAACAATTTAATGACATACCTGACTTGTCAATTCAAACTTTATGACAGCTCTAGAATGTAGAAATATACATTGTTCCATATCATTATTTGACAAATTGTGTGAGTTGGCAATGCAAAGAAAAATCATATAGGCCAAGCGGATTTAAATGTAAACATACGGTGTTCTCTATAAAATTAAATTCAGGGGTCCCATCAGGTCTTCACATGTAGACTGTAGTTGAAGGAATGAACATCAGGCAGTATGAAGTTTCAATATTATTGCTTTTCAATATTTTGACACTCAGTTTTCTAAAAGCCCTTTGATTGGGGGGGGGGGGGGGGCGGTCACACAAAATTTGAGATTGTAGCTTCCCCAGATTCTGCTGTTGAGCTTCATGTCCTTTGATGTCTAGGTCAATTCCCTTGACAGGTTTTCAGATTTCTGTTGTTCAGGATTATGTCATACACCTCCCTGATTTTGCATTTAACAGAAACTCTGTACCCAGTTGTTCTACTTTATTATTTTTTATTTTTTTTTTTTTGCTACATCACCAAACATTGGACCTACATCGGACAAGTCTTAATTTAATAAAACAATGATCCATTTGAGTGTCTTTTTAACCTCTTGAAGTTGAAGAAGCAGGATATAAGCTTGATTTTGATGACAGACATGACTATCATAACTTTTGATGCATGAATGATTTTGTCCTTATCAAAGCACGATGTTCAGTCTTGTCAAAATTGAAGTACACATAAACAGGCTGATACCTGGTCTACACAAAAAATTTCTCACATACAAGAGGAATGTGCCATCTCTGCGCTCAGCTATCTGAAGTGGTCATGTGAACTTCAGAATGATATAAAGTCACCTTGGTTTAAGATTAACATCACTGTTGCTACCATGAACATATATATACTTATTGATTCTCCTGAATTTTGATAATTGCTTAAACAAGAGGGCTGTGTGAACAGCCCATGCTCAGCTGACCTAGAGATTCATCATAATTGTGGCTCTGTCAACTTGGGATAGGATCAAGGTCACCCATGTACTGAGTAAGTATGGCCTTTATGCAAGAACATTTAATAATATGTGCAATGTTCATCAAAGTCCCAGTTCAAGCAGTTCTCAAGTTAAAGTGAAGGGTAAAATTCATGTATGTTGCACTGTGACCCCAGAAATGAGGTCAGGGTCACTTCTTCGAAGGGGGGCATAAAAATAATCGTGAAGTGAGTGTACAAGGTAATTGACTGTGGTCACCTCTACACCCAAGTGAGGAAATAGGAGGAGCAAACAATGAATGATGGTTTCTGTCTGTAGACACACTGGAGAAAATCTGTAGGAGGGGCTAAGTTAACTTTACTGTATACCAACTATTGCCCAGCCATCACTTCTATGTTAGCCCTACCTAAATCTATAGATTAATATAATCTATCAGTGTCCTGGAATGAGTGTTGTATTTTGTCAATATCGTTCCATATCTATGGAAACACTTCAACAGAGTTTTATGGGCAGACGAAGGACCATTCTATAAGCTCAGCTGACTTGTCAGTCAGCTGAGGGCTTTTCCAGTTAAATTTACACGGGGGGGGGGGGGGGGGCAGAACAACTATAAATTTTTAGGGTACCGCCTACATGAAAAAATTAAGTTTCACCTACAACTGACAGCTGTGAAATTATGCTCATGATCCCCCACCAAGGTAAAAAAAAATATAAGTGCGTTCTGTCAAGTTCCTAAATTGAAAAGTTTGTTAAAAATCACAAGCAGAATATCATCACTTAGTGACCAACTTCAAGCTTCATTTCCATCAAGTTTCAGAAGAATCTAAGAGACTCTTTCAGAGAAGACAAAAATAGCTTTAACACCAATCGCAGCACCACTTGGTGAACAAGTTAAGGTCTTGGGGTCCCCACAAGTGTCCCAATGCAATTCTGAAGCAATTGGCTTGGTGGTTTTGGAGAAGACTTTTTAAGATTTTGCCAAGTGACCAAAAAATCAAAACAAAAATCATTGCACCATGACCACTTGAACAAATTTGGTACATCCCAACCAACTTGGAACATGATGTGGTTATAAGCTCCACTGACTGACACATCAGCTCAGCTAAAAATGTGAGCATGCTACTCTAATAGGCTGGTGTGTTTGGCATCCATGCTGTGACAGAACACCTGACTCTGACATGTATACTTGTATTGAGAAAATAATACTGGTTTATCCAGACTGCAGTCTACATTTTACAATGACTATGCATACATCAGCGGCCCAAGTGAAGGCAAAATGGTGGCAGGTTTGGCAGAATTTACCACATGCTTTACAATTCATGAGAATACAGACAGAAAAACAATTACTGCATTAACCACCACAGGTCACTATATTCACCAGAAAGATGACAAGATTACAGTGTATTCTGAATTTCTGTACTAAAAGTATATTTTAGAATTGCTATTACAGTGGTTTCTAGTTGGATGATAATTTATGGTAGTTATGCATACATCAGCTTTAAAAACATCTCATGATGAATATAAATGGTATTTGGGTACCTGGCCTACCCATACCTATGAATGTTCATATCTTGCCATCCTGCAACTTGAATGCTGGACCTATGCCATAGCCAACCTGTGCCTATATCCTTCTCTACCGACCATAGTCCTGACATAGAGGGTTCAGTGGCAATGGGCAAGGGCAAGAACAGAAGGTTCCAGAACTGCCTAAAAGAGGGCACTGTAGTCAGTGGAGGGCTAGGGTTGTGTATTTCCATTACTTTACATTGTAATTTCCAACTTGATAACTTGAAAACTACTGCACATAAAAACACCAAATTTCAAACAGTAAATCTAGATGCATAAATCAATACCTCACAAAAATCATATAACCACTGCTACAACAGTGACTGGTTTATTTAAGGTTGTTTTAACATACAAACTGATGGGAATACACAGCTCTAGCCCTCAAAATGTTTGTGTATTCAGTTGTGTTTTGGGGTGAATACACACCTGAGAGCTAATTCTGACCTTTCCTATTGGGAGCTGCCTTCAACTCTGGAGCCTTCTAAGACTTCCCAAGTGAATATATGTTGTACATGCACAGTTTTACTGCATACACAACAATTTCTTTTCTCATAAAAAAAAGCCTCCCAACCCCCCACCTCCTCTCTCTCTCTCTCTCTCTCTGTAATCCACAAAATGATATAATAAAGTGGAATGGTAGTACAATTGCCTCATGCTACACCCTACTTGATTGTGCCAGCATGTTAAGACTTCCACCAAATGCACCATATGGCATTTTAACAACCTGCAAGATAGTTGAAACTCAACTCTAGTAGCTTTGTGCTTCAGAAATAATTTCTAGTGTGTAAATATCAATCTTCTCCTAAGTCGCACTACCACTGTATCTGTTTCAACCCATGCTGGAGTTTGACCCAAATTGGAATTCCAGCATGGTGTGGCCATGTTGGAATGATGCATTTATGACATCTTATAGTGTGATATGTATTACAAATAATTGTATGACTTGTACAGTTTTCATGAAATTTTATTTTAATTAACACATGAAAACTATACTTTAAACATGCAGGATTTAAAAAATGTACATTTGAATCAATCTTGTTATAACAGAAATTTTTATATGCAATATCAGCATCTGTAGATATATGTGATACTAACTAACTCAGTTTGGTAATGGTGTACTGGTGTGAGATCAAAATATTATATGATCAGATCTCGTAATGTAAAGAAAAGATCCAGTTGGTTGCTAGTGCTTGTCACTTGTCTAGCTAAGACTAGGTCCAGTGGCAGTTACAATTGTTTTAGTACAGATATTCAATTGATGTTTGAGTCCAGTTTTATTCCTTTTTTCACCAGGCTGGAACCAACTTATCTATCATCAAAACATGTAGCACATTGATCATGATTCCCACATGGCCGTATGTTGGACTTCCAATGTGGGCCTGGCCCATGTTGGAATATTCCAACTTGGGTCAGATTCAGACATGGGTCAGATTTTGACATGGGTCGGAACTGATCATTCATTACTGATTTAGACAACGTGTCCATAAAAAGACCATATGGACTGGCAACAAAGCTGACTGAATCAGTGAATGCACAGTCAATATACATGTAATTTGTACAGACAACACCGAATGCTGTCAATCTACCATATTGCTCATGAATGACGTTATCTTTTGTTCCCAAAGAGAAAACATAACATGGCAAGTGTCAAAAGAAAAATAATCATCTGTGCAGTTGAACTGCCTGTGTATCGTTTTGGTCAATCAAGCGTCCATATGGACACGTGAAGCTCCAGAATGGATAGTTCAAAGAAAGAAGACAGGATGCCAAAAATCCAAGTTACACTGCATTTTGCACATAAATTCTACGGAAGAAAAGTCGACTGTAGGAGGCTGGGTTGCAGCAAATACAAAGGCATTTGGGACTGGCCCGCATCATAATTTTGCAGAACACCAAAGAGGTGCCGGATGCAACCAATGTAATCATTGGACCAATGTTACCATATTGCCCGTAAACGCTTTTACCTTTTGTTCCTTATGATATTTGACAGAACGGAATGAGCCAATGAAAATTGGTAAAATTGCCATCACTACAAGGCTCCCATACGCAATGGCCATTCCTTCTGGTGTCGCTTGTACTTTTGTCGCATTTTTGGCAGTTTCATTCACAGCTTCCACCGTCTCATTCACAACGTCCGCCATGATATCGGCTTTTCTCTTCGTTACTTCCGTGCCGCAATGTCGCAAACCGGAAGTTGACGTGTCTGACCTGGATAATGTAAATTTTTAATAGTATCTCCGAAATAAATAAATAAATTAGAATGAGAAATATGCTCCTTTTTATCTACTGTTCATCTTTTAAGATTATGTACGTTGTCAAAATAAAAACCACACGATTATATTTTTCCCATCATACTAACGAACATTATAGCCTGGATCCCTGACTACCTAGGCTTTAGGGCTGAAACCACCATTATATTTACTATATTTGTTTTCATATTTAGCATTCAAGGAACATGACTTTGTTGCGGCATTTTTTAAAGTAAAATATGCGATTGGTGTTGTATAGACACCTTTCATTGAAAACATGCAAGATTAATTAAAAAGCGAATCTATGGATATAATCAAAAGCTATATCCCTGTGTGTTTTCCTGTCACAGCCAGGAAACACGTGTTCCGAGCACGGTTTGCCAGCATTACGTCACTGTGTATGAATATGTGATGCGCCCTCTGTTTACAAAATTCATTATGAACAAAATAACTGTCAAACCAAACAAAATAAACGGGCTGATAACTTAATGTGATAGTCTAGCTAAAACAGTGGACTAATAACATGTAAATGGCTCCCAAAGATGTCAGCACAATAAAACCAAGAACTATTTCGGCAATGTGCACCGGATATTGGGTGCAATGGTGTAATCATATCTTCATTATGCAAATAAAAATGAATATTCACATACTTATATAATCAGGTATGGGCTCCTGGATATCCTAGCTACAACAGCTGGCAAATCATTATGAGCTGGGCAACCTTCAGAATAGCGACAGCTCACAATGGATCATGAGTTCTACTCGCTTTAGGAAACAAAAATTGAAAAGAACAACGAATCATGTGTTCTTAAATTAATTGGGAAAAAGTTTGGTTATGAAGATTATTTACATGAAATTCAAAATTTCACATGGAGAAAAGAGCTAACAAAGTTAAGAATTTCAGCCCACAAGTTAATGGTAGAGAGGAAGATACAAGAAAATAGATAGGGCTGAACGAACATGTGATATTTGCAGTAGTGAAGAACTAGCTGATGAAATTCATTTTGTATTAGAGTGCAAAACATTGGACCATGTAAGAAAAGAATGTATACAAGAGTGGACAAGTAAAGCTAAGGAAATGCATGGTTGCAACAATAAAGCTGTATTCAAATATGTAATGACAAACACCAAGTTGAATAATCTGGCGAAATTCTGTTGGAAAGCAAATACGATATAGGACCTGGCCACATCATGCAGTTATCTGGTCAGATATGATGTCCCAATAGGGAAGAAATGTCAGAAAATATACATAGTATGGTGCTGAAATGATAACTTACAGTAGCTGTGTTTAGGTTTTAATATGTGTATTATTTATATTTTTCTGTGTTCGCTCGTATTACATGTTATACGTATCAGTAGACTAGAAATTACTCATAGTATTATAGAACAATTGCCAGGTAGCCAATCAAGATGTAGCCTGCAATTGTGATTGTACAGGCAATGGTCCATAGAGAGCGATACCTGCAATAAAATTCTATCTATCTATCTATCTATCTATCTATCTATCTATCTATCTATCTATCTATCTATCTATCTATCTATCTATCTATCTATCTATCTATCTATCTATCTATCTATCTATCTATCTATCTATCTCTGTCTGTCTGTCTGTCTGTCTGTACTCATGCAAATTCGGTTACCAGTACCTGATTGTCCGCAATGATGTAACCATACATTTCATGAGACGGCCGATTTCTTTCTCCTGGAAACTCAGGCAGGAAAACGGGTGGGTGGGTGGAAGGGATACCAAGAAATCCTTATTTGTTGATATCAATAATTGATTTCTTAATATCAATAAATGATTTATTGATATAAATAATTCAATATTTTCATATCAAGGAATCATTTTTGTATCAATAATTCCAATTATTGATATCAAGAAATAGAAGGAATTCTTGATATCAATGGTTCGAATTATTGATATCAATAAATCATTTATTGATATCTATTGGGTGCCGTTTTGCTATTAATCCAGTATTTCTTAATTTCAAGAATTCATTTCTTGATATCGATGGGGCACCGTTTTGCTATTTATCCAGTAATTTTTCATATCAAGAATGGAATTCATAATATCCAGAAGTCATTTCTTGATATCAAAGGTATCTTTTATTTTTTCCAAAAGTATTTCTTATTTTTTTTTATACCCAAAAGAATTTTATGATATCAAAAACTCATTTGTTGATGTCAAAAAGTGGAATTTTTGATATCACGAATTTAAGTGACTTCTTGATATCAAAGGAGTCGACTTTTTGATATCAAGAATTGGACTTCTTGATATCAAAAAGTCTCCTACTTGATACCTGATATTTGATGGCCCATCGACAAGTGATTTCTTGATATGAGAAAGTCGAATTCTTGATATCAGGAAATACTGAATAAATAGCAAGACAGTACCCATATATATATCAAGAAATATAATTATTGATATCAACAAATCTACTTGAATTGAAAAAACCTAACAAATTACTGTATGCTCTCCTTTATGCTCATAAGATAGTGATACGCTTATTGGACATCACCGATTTATAACTGGCGATGAGTGAAAGGCCCTTCTATTTATTTTTATTCCTATTCTACTGCTGGTTTTCATTACTTTTTTTTTTTTTTTTTTTTTTTTTTGCTGCTTATTTATTCCAATTAATTACAACTTAGTTCATTTGCCTTATCATGATTTAAATTGAATTCAATTACCATGCGCCAAAAACGCTGAAAATGATCAACTTCTGTCCAAAGGTGAGAAGGACGATATCCTGAAATTTGTTCAGAAATCAATTTTGTCGGGCAAAATCTGCTGCGACACGGAAGATGCAGACAATACTATTGTTCTAGCCAATTTCAGACAGTCTAAACGTCGTCTTGATCCTGCAATGCGTGGCGAATTTTGTATCTATAGATATCAATGAATCGAATTCTCGATATCAAGAATGTTTTTCTAGATATTAATAAATGGATTTCTTGATGCCTAAAAATGAATTCTTGTTATCTAGTAATGGTTGGGATTATTGATATCTATAATTCGGTTTCTTGATATCAAGAATTCGAATTACTGATATCGATGAATGAATTCTTGATATCAATAAATCTAATTATCGACATCAAAAATAGGAAGAATTTTTGTCATCAAGAAATGCATAATAAATAGTCAAAGGAATTGTTAACGATGATAAATTTTTAGATGTCTAGAAATGATTTTTCTAATCCATAAATGAATATTTAGATCTTTATAATTTGCCAGACCCTGCAAAAATTATTCTAGATAGATATCTTTATATCTATAATTCCAATTATAGATATCTAAATTTCGGATCGAATGTTAAAACGGCTTATCGTACATATCTCGGTAATTTTGGATGCTAGGTCCATGGTTACTATTAAACACTAATAGGGAAGTACCTGTTGGGTTTCTTTACTAAACTGATAAGTAATTGTATATTCTCTCACTTTTGATTTTAAAAATAACTTGTTAACAGTATTAGTGAAGACTGATGTTGCAAACAGTGATGATGGTCTTAAACAAAGGTGACCTTGACAGTATTCTGAAGTTCACAGGACCGCTTCTTAACAGCAGGTCTCTGGAACATGCAGGGTCAGCGGAGCACAGTTCAGCAGAGCGCAAACATCCCGCAAAAGCAATAAAATCACAGAACAAATGTCGAACAGTAAGAAATCACTAGACAATTTGTGTTGTTCAACATGTCCACTGAAACAGAATCCCTCTTGACAGTTCTACGATGCATGGCGTTTAGCGAGTTTTAACTTAATTTGACACAAGGCAATTGTTAGTAGAACCAGAAAAAAAACGCTTATTTCATGCAACCATTTGATTTTTGCGGATGAAAGCTGAGACAAGGAATATCTCAGTATTCCTTGTCTCAGATGAAAGTGAAGAAAACGAAGCTCAATGTTGAGTAAAATATAATGCAGTATGTACTGGGTTTGCTAGCAAATCCGAAAATGCTTCTGCACTGATAAAATCTTTCGACTCAATAAAATAATTTAAAGACGGGGGCTGCAAGTTTCTGGAATCAGCTGTGGCCGCTGGTGATAAATGTGCTCACTGCAGGTCAGCACACACACACGTGTGAATAGTTGAATGTGTGGCGCGTGCAAGACGACCCTGGGGAGATAAGCGTCAGATTGCCAAGTTGATGTACCCTTTTTTGGCACTACGGGAATTGACTAAATATTTCGTCATGTTGACAATCAACTGTCGAAAATCAGCATCATGTAACTCCAGTCCCGCAGAGACAATGCACTGTCAATTATTATTTTTATACAATAAGAAAACGGTTGTAGAGGGGTGGCTAGTAAAATGGAATGAGAGGGTGAACGATAAAAGTACACTAAAACCTTATAAAATGTCAGATAAACCAAAAAAGGAGCACATGTTAAGATGGAGAGAGGGGATATAAACTTTTGTTCCAAAGTAAAGCGGGGTTTATCAACCTGGAGGAAAGACGCCAAAAATGGACAATTGCTAGTAATGGGAAATGTAGGGTTTGTACGCAGGAGGCAGATGAGACAGCAGATCACTGGCTACTGTTGTGTGATGCATACAGGGAAATGAGGGAAAATGTATTCAGAAGGTTGGCAAAATAAGGACTACAACTGTAAACGCTTAGAGGAAATCCCGGGAGGAAATAAGGGGACTCGAAGAGGAGGACCGTGTTGCTTGGTTTCTGGGCTTGAAAGGAGATTTTCCAGAGTGTAAGGATAGTATTAAATCTGTACAAGACTACCTGGTAGGGTGCTGGGACAAAAGGGGGGAAATGTTAGAATGGGGAAAAACAGGGTTAACTGATGGGTGAAAAGGGGTATGGACGGGAAGGGTGGTAGCCCTTTTCAGGGCTGCCATGACTGTATCTGCAGCTAGCTGCAGGTGCTGGCAATGGAATGTATGAGCCTTCGGATAAGGATAGGGACAAAGGGCAGGGCTTACGGTAATGGGGCGTTCCAACGTTGGGGAAATAACCGAGAACAGGGGGTTCCCACTGCTATGAGAGAGTATGTGGGGCCCTTACGCCTCGACTCTGTTCGCGGGAATCATGGTAGTTTATCTTTATTTTCTTTTTTTTTCCTTTTTCTTTATTTTTTAAGGCCATATGTTAGTTACAGGACCACTGCACACAAGTGGAGGGCCCCAGTGATATTATTATTATTATTATTATTATTACTATTATTATTATTATTATTATTATTATTATTATTACTACTACTACTACTACTACTACTACTACTACTACTACTACTACTACTACTGAATTTTGGGCCTGCAAATAAAATGCACAATCAGTACATATGTGTGACCCCTCCCTCTTTCCCCTTTTTATATGCATATACGTCTCTGACTGTACACATTGAAAATATGGATCGAGCCTGAAGCGTTTTACTTCTTGCTGCAGTTTTCTGAACTTTTTAACTGGAACGAACAATGTTTTTGTGTATCATTAAAGTGTTGCCCTCAACACGCACCGACATTCACATTACAGAAAAAAAGATCCGAAAGTCATTAAAATCCGAAGATTCCCCAGGAATCGTACCTGAACAGCCCCCTCGGCATGGTCTCTGTCTGCATGTTTTGTTATGGAGCGCTTCCTCGGGTTTAATTAGAGCCATCCAAAAAAACAAAAACAAAATCAAAAAGCTGAGAAAAGTTGCTGGGGGAAGCAAAGTGACTGGCACCCTAAGTCCGACCCCCTCAATCAGAAAAAGCAAAACACACACACATTGACAAACTTTGATGCAAATCACTGTGGGTGCGCCTGTGGATCACCCGTAATACATGATCGCATTCAATTTTATGCTGCGATTGGGGAGGGGGAAAAGAAGAGAGAGGGAGAGAGAGAGAGAGAGAGAGAGAGAGAGAGAGAGAGAGAGAGAGAGAGAGAGAGAGAGAGAGAGAGAGAGAGAGAAAGAAAGAAAGAAAGAAAGAAAGAAAGAAAGAAAGAAAGAAAGAAAGAAAGAAAGAAAGAAAGAAAGAAAGAAAGAAAGAAAGAAAGAAAGAAAGAAAGAAAGAAAGAAAGAAAGAAAGAAAGGCGACATTGATCTCAATCCAAGTACGGGCTAGCAGTGAATGCAGACTGGTGTTTATGATCATGAGTTGCATGCAGATGTGCTGGTGGGTTAGACATACGTGTATGTTACCCTCTCACCTGCCACTCTCTGACACGCATTCCCTTCAGTTTATGCACTTTCCTTTATTTTGTCTTTCTCCAAGTCTCCTGTGATCATGTCACATCTTTGCATTATATTTGCTATTCAGTCGACTGCACATTATAGAAATAAATTTCATTAACATTATAGTTGTGAGAATTTGGTTGTTTGCCATGCAAGCGGGCCGCCGCGCTGGGTTTTGACTGTTACGTCGTTGGGTATAACGAACCTTCTACGCATTTCTCAACATTTATTTGCCAAAGAAGGAGTACATTTGTACCACTATAATCAACTTTCTTCTCATTCTCATCGTGATGTCATCGCATGATTTTTTTAATTTCTCATTTGTTATTCTCTCTCTCTCTCTCTCTCTCTCTCTCTCTCTCTCTCTCTCTCTCTCTCTCTCTCTCTCTCTCTCTCTATCTATCTATCTATCTGTCTGTCTGCCTGAGTGCGTGTGTGTGTGTGTGTACACATATAAATCACAAGTCGGTCTTGATAGCTCCTGGTGAAGCTAATGTTCATTGCGTATAAAATCAAAGACTGAATCTTGTATTTTGGTGTTGACTGTTGGCATTATTCGCCACAGGCCTTCATCGCAACAGCACCCGTCAACGCCGGAATGCACCAGAATGCTAAGTCTTTACAGGACCTGATCGACCGAAATCCAAATGAAATTCATTACTTTTATTTACATTTTCTTTCTTTTTGAACGCATCGACGGTAAAACAGACATTTTAAAGGACCCTCATTCCCCTCCCCAGTTTCTGTTTAGCATTATTATTTTCAAAAATATATAATTAATTGAGGATTTAAGAAATCTGGATCAACGTGTTTTATATAAGAAGTGCAGTACTGTTTTTCCACTGCGATCAGTTATTTTTTTAATTTACAGAGGTTCGTTATTTCATAACTAATCTATGGAATAGTCTAGCAGGCACTCGCTCTATTTAGTTACTTTTTCTTTCTTTCTTTCTTTCTTCATATTTTATTTTATTTCATTCTTCATATTTTATTTTATTTCATTCTGTTTATTTATTTTATTTTTGTCTATTTTATTTAGTTTATTCATTTTATTTATTTATTTATATTTATTTAAATGACACAGTGGATGTGTTCATGACGGAATGTAGAGTATAGTAGAGTCGGACATGTTCCGATTTTCACATGAATGGTAATGTGCATACCGCACGATGATACATTGGCGTACCGGCGTGTCTATCTACTGGGGAAGTAATTTAGTTTATATATTGCAATAGAACGTGGTGCTGCATAGACAAACAGAAAATAAGGTAAACTCATGGAATGTATATGGTTTGATCCAAAAGATCAATGGCCAGAAGCACTGCCAACTTTATGACAGTAATTTTCACAAGGATTCAACCTATGTCGGTATTTTTGGACAACTGGAAACTCATCTGGATGCAAACGAAAACTCACAACTAGACAGTTATCAAATTGAATCTTTTACCTTTTACAAACCTGGGAAAGCTAGGAAGTTATGTGGGGCCATCGGCATCAGAAATTAAATGAGAACTGACGCCAAAATACTGCCCGCACAAAAACTTAAAAATTGTATGGATTAACTAGCCTATAGGTGAAGATGTTTTCAAGTAACCTTCCAACCTCTTTATTGCATTTGTTTACATGGGTCCAACTATCTCGGCATATAGTAACAAACTGGAGGATATTTTTGAGAGCCTAAAATTATATAACTAAATGATCCACACTTGGGGACTGTCTTATCTGTGACACTTCAATGCCGGAACTAGAGAGGATAATGACTTTAATCTACAAGATTCTGAGGGCCACATGTCTCTCCCAGAATGTTACAGTATTGATGATTACCTTGAAAGAAATAACTTGGACAAAACACATGTTAATCAACATGGTAAAAAGCTGTTAGAAGTTTGCAGGGCCTCTGGTCGTAGCATTTTGAATGGTATCTCTGGGGCACATGAGAGGTTATATCCCACTTGTTGCAGTCACGCTCGCGGGTACCGTTTGTGACAGACAACATGCTAACACACGCAGCGGCTCTTACTGCATGAGAAGAATATGCACAACATATCCCCGCGGTCAATTCACCGGCATCCGTTCTGGTACACAAATGCCATAAGTAATGATAATAAACCTGGCGCAATGGTCTAAGCATATTTTGAAAAACAGGATATGAAACTAAATTATAATTCAAAAAAAATATGTGCAGGATCATATCTATGAACTGGCTAACATTCCAACCCAAGATTCCGTCAATAATATAGATGATACAATGTTCAAACTACATAACGTATTCTAAAGTATACTCGGCAGCCAAAATTTCAAAATTGAGGACTCAGAACCCATCCCTGTCACATAAGCATGACAAGAGGTCTGAAAGAACCAAGAAATGGCGTGACAATAGCGCTTGGCGGTCAACAGAAAACAATAGCCCAATCACGGCTGCTTTGGCCACCGGGAAACTTTAAAGTTGCCATGTATCAACAAACAAACAAAAAGTGAAAACACACACACACACACACACACACACACACAAACAAACAAAACAAACAAACAAAAAATCTTCCAAACTTGATTTGACTCTAACATTGCTCAACTAATGGTTACACTGATGTGGCTATGAAACTCTGAACTACCCTTACATTGCTCGGAGCTTCATACAATGTGAGATTTGTGCTTTGTATATATCATTCAATGATCGACTCAATCACAACAACTTTATGGGGGGAAATGTGATGATACCCCTGTTTAGCAGATACACACTAAATTTTGTAGATTTATGTTGCGTGTGCATCGCGTATCATCTAAAGCTGCTTAAAGGCGAACTAGACTCTTTTGCAATTTTATCATTTGGGCCTTGCCAAAGTGCAAAATACTGGGCAAAGTTACACTACCGTGATCCTAAGTCTTGTGTCAATTGTCCACAGGAAAAGCTATACATTAGTACAAAGTCATAAAACCTGCAGGTTAAACTGTCTGAAGGTAGTGTTTCAAAATTTTGACATTTGGGATAATCCATGTGGTATAAATTTTAAAACCCAGATACCAGTGCAACTAAGAAACTCTAGAACGCACATGACAATAATTGGCTGATATATGCATATAAAGGGGAGATAGTTACTCTAACAAACTTGCATATTCGAGATTAATTTTGCCAGGGCAAAAATTTTAAATATGAATTTACAATATCAAAGTGAACACACTTTACCATACTGCGCACCAGTGCACACGATTTGAAAATAGAGACAGGGCTTTACAGTCGAATCACTGAGAGAACAGAACTTGTTGCAAATGTCCCAACTTACAAATTGAATTTGAAATGCATTATGTGCTGAAATGTATCCGATATTATGAGCTCCAAGAAACACTTAATCACAATTTGCAGAGTACAGTTATGCCAATTAAGCTGAAGATTAGCAGTTCAATTTTTTTTTTAATGACAGGGCGGATGGAGACCACTATATATTCTGAGACAAGTAGAAACATTCACTACTGCAAGTTTCACTATCCGCGAGCTAGAAAAACAAAGCAAGTGACTTTCTGCACTTTCGATGACACCATGACTTATGCAGGAATGACCTGTGGGTACATAAATGATTATGATGAAGTTGCTCTCTGTATGTATGTCTGTCTGTCTGTCTCTGTCTCTGTCTCTCTCTCTCTCTCTCTCTCTCTCTCTCTCTCTCTCTCTCTGAATAGTGTAAATGTCACTTGTCTCTATTTCTGTTTTTTTTTTTTTGTTTTTGTTTTTTGTTTTCCTGTTTTGGATACAATGGTGATGTATACTGTTGGTCAATGTACAATAAAATGTATGCATAAAATCCGGTACCCATCTTAGCACAAATTCAAAACTGAATTTGAGATATCTTACATTGATTGAACTTAAGATATCTCAAATTGAATTCCAGATATCTATGGGGTGCCGCTTTACCATTTATTATATATTTCTTGATATCAAGAAATCAGTCATTTAGATCAATTAATTGATATCAGCAGTTCAAATTCTTCATCTTGATATCAAGCATTCCTTTCTATTTCGTGTTATCAATAAATTTCTACCCTTTTTACATATCAATAATTCGAATTGTTGATATCAATAAATGTTGGTAATTCCTCGATATCAATATTCTGAATTAGTGATACTAAGAAATACATGACAGTGGCGAGCATTGACTGCTTCTTTGAAGGATAGAGCTGATTGGGATTGGCCAATGGAATTTTGTACTTATATGCCGCATGACGGAGTGAGCACAATGGCGGCAACAGGTTCAAACGTCAGGGCTACTTGAATTATAGTAGTGAGTAGAGAAAATAAAATGAAACAAAATAAGATAAAATATATTTTTAAAAGAATCTTACTGTATAGAGTAGACACAAACAGTCAAGGTTTACATTTGTTGGGATTAATCTATCAATTATGTACTTTCGGCGCTGTCTTGATATGTCAGAGAGAGCATCAAGTAAATCACTAAAAGTTTTCTTTAATGCTTGATATCGATATCAAGACGTCAAGTTGATTTATTGATATCAATAAATAATTTGTTCTTATATAAAACGATTTATTGATATAAAGAATTCCCTTATTTTTTGATATCATAATTAGAATCATTGATATCAAGAAATAGGATTATTAATATAAAAAAATAGGAGGAACTTCTTGATATCAATAATCCATTTGGAGATACCAATCATTCCCTTTTTTGATATCAACAAATAAATTATTGATATCAAGAAACGACTATGGGTATGAATATGTGAATCATTGATATCAACAGGGACGTATATATAGCCACTTTTTGAAAAAAAAAATCTTCCCTTAGGGGTCAGCCAAAATTATCAACATTTTCAAAAGTGTACACAGAGTACTGTTTCTTGTCACTCCCTCCCTCCTCCCCAAAAAGAATACTCTAAAATGTTGATTTTTGACAAAATATTGATCAACATTTTGAAAAATTGCTAAAAACGTACATTGATCTTGAACACCCCCCCCCCACGTACTTTGTTTGATTAAAATGACTGACCCCTTGCCTCTCTATACATTAATATGCGTCGTACCACAACAACCAATGATCCACCGTCTCATCTGCCTCTTGCCAACACATCTCACATTTTCCATTACTACTTGTTGTCAACTTCTGTTTTCTCTTTTCTAGATTGATCACTCCTTTCCTACTTTGAACAAGAATCCCTTCCCTCCATCCCAACACACACTTTTCTTAGTTTTTTCTAATCTCTTGTATGCTTTTAATGTATGCCTACTTTTTCCCCTGACTCCTCTTTTCCAGTCCTCTTTCCAATCCTCTGTAACAGTCTTACCTGGGCCTATATATACTTTTCGATCGTTTACCTCATCATATCCTTTCAATTCATAGCGCTCTGCTAACTTATTTAGATTCTACGCCTATGTCTTAGATTTTTTATTTTATTTTATTTTTTTTTTGACTACCGGTACCTCATTGTCAACTTTCCTGCACCACCTGTCTTCACTCACTGTAAATTGTAGATACCCCCAGTACTGCCACAGTGCCAGTACTTTAACTTTGCTTTGGCAATCCTGCCTGTAATGGAATTTAAGATATCTTAAACATGTATTTTACAGTAAAACGGCTTGCCCCAGAAACGCCCATTTTGAAACTTGGCGCCCAATTCATGACATCAGAGCCATATATCTGACTTGGGATTTTAACTTTTGATCTTGTCCAACGGCACACACGGGCAAAGCCAGGGTACCAGGCTACAATACAACCACGATGATGATGGGCGCGAAGGACGGACACCGGTTACCTCTGGCTTTAACGTTATGTTGCACCAGCTTAATGTTCCTTGTTTTATTCGTAGTAAGAGGTGTTTATGACGGGCACTTATCAGATAATAGAGCAAGAGATCAAAGCAAGCAAAATTCAAATGGACTATATCATACTGCGTCAACTGTAAGAGACCACGAGTTTCTGGGCCCCAAAGACAACACGGTGGCAATGGGAGGTCGAGAAGGCAAACGAGGCTCACCCTTGCATGCAGCGTACAAACAATACATTAACTTTTACCTCCAGAAGAGTTTGGCACCGAACCGGACGCAACTTTTGAAAACGTTATACAATGACTTTGTATCCGATGAACAGAGATCTGCTGACAAAAGAACACCGAAGGTCTGTAGAAATAAGTAAATAATACTGCTTTCATAGAAAATTTCAGTGATAAAACACAGTGTATTTAATCATGAATATTATTACAGCTAATGAGCTAATACGTTCTATGGTCCATGATGATCGAATTCGGGATATTTATGTATTGAAGTAATGAAACAACTAGAAAAGAAGATTTGCTACAAAGTGTCAAAGCAAAGCTATGTGCCGCCAAAACATGCACAAATTTCAATGTTCATTGTGTGCACCTACTACACAAAGTTATAAATTGAAGTTGGAATGGCATCTCTACACGTCGGTATGATACGTAGTTTTGAAGATACTCAATAGTTAAATTTTCAAAGTGCCTCTAATTAGTGTAAATAAAATTTCTAAAGCTTTTGCTTAAAATTTATTGGTTGTGCCTATAGCACAAACCTGTACATAGAAGCCAGAATGGTATCTCTACCTATAACAGTTTTGAAGATCTATATTCAACATTAAAACTTTCAAAGTCCCCTAATTAGCATAAATTAAATTCTACAACTTTTGTTTGTTGTGCAATGGATGCGCCTGCATCACAAACCTATAGATAGAAGTTGGAATGGCATCTTTATCTGTAACACTTTAAAGATATCCAAAGATATAAATTTCAAATGCCCTTAATTTGCACAGTTATAAATGTAATCAACCATCTTTGTAAAAAGCCATGACTTTATGGATCTATCGTATGAAAAGCATGCTGTTCTAATGCAAAGATTTCCTAGAGCAGACAAGGTTTTTGTTTTGATGAGATGTCTTAACTCTATAAGTGCCAAATTATGGACTGAGTCAACAGCTTTTCTCTGGAACTAGAGGCATGCTGTTACTTGAATGAAAAGTCTTTAAATTACGAGGAATACAAATCTGGGATCCTAAGGATAATTCAGACTAGTTTGACTTCGTACATGTAGATTGCCTTAAGACGTGATTGGCACTGAAAGAGTTCATTTGCAATACCACAAGCAGTTACACTTATTATAATAGAATCTATATAGCATAAAATAAACAACAATGGACCCTCTTCTTGCATCAGAAGCAGTTAATTTTTAAAAATATTTAAAAATACTTCATTTCTAGTAAACCCCCATGATTAGAAAGTAGGGTGTGTGCTACAATTGGAATGAACATGGTATCATCTTACCAAGTTTGGAGTCTCTAAGTGCAATAATGTCTGAGAAAGTTGTTGGACAACATTGCTGGTAAAGAAGAAAGAAATGAAGAGACCCCTCAAAAACAATTACATTTGTACAGATTGTTTGTGTTGGCACGCAGACATAAAAACACAAATACAAGAACTGATCAGATATAGAGTATCTATGATCAGATGAAGAACAGGATTCATCTCACAGGTTACAAGGAAAAACATCAAAAGTCGACCACTGCATGCTTGAGCAAGTTGATCGCTGTGGTGACACTGATCCACATACTTAATAATTCTACACTCCAGTTCTGTTACGAATCCCATAAATTTGTCAAAACAGTCATTCTGGACTGGAAGATTGTTATGCGGCCCACACCTTTTTATTATGTGATTGGTGATATCACATTATATAGGCCTCTACCCAGAGAGATCCAGTGTTCTCTTGGGACCAACAGCAGACTGATAGCCCAGAACAATGCTCTTCCGACATGTATAAATATAGCACTGCAGCTTTGTGATAGGTTCCCCTCAGTTGTTTGGGCCATAGAGATCTGCTCATCATGAACCATATATGTGATGCTCTGTATTTTGTGGAGAACCTAAGTTAACACATTTGTTGAAAGTTTTTTTTTCTGATTTGCTGCAAGATATAAGCTTTGAAAGCAGGCAGTCAGTTGTACCCTAGAATAAGCATCTATAGGACTCTATGGCTGTAAAATGGATGGTAGGTAAGTAAGTAAATTTATTGACCTTTAATGTTGACTCATAAGTCTTACGTGAAGTACAAGTACAGTAACAATGTGATGCACATGAGGTCCAGTTTTCACAACACACAGTACAGTAATAAAATAACAGTATGCTATGTACATCAGTAGATGGAAGTCAACAATTAACTCCCAATGACATCGTCTCTCCGGAGTCACCACTTGCCTAGTCTCAAATTGAACATTTTAGTCTACACAGACAGAAATAAAATAAACTTCATTTTAGTAGGATACTTGTTTTTTCAGGACGAGTAACTAGCACTGGGAAAGCAAAAGGACGTGCTGTCCCAAAAGAAGGTTGTTGCGAAAGTTCCAACTCAATTTACCTCCTTACATGCAAAGTCTGCGTGAAACAGTATGTCAGACAAACACAACTCCCACTCAAAGACAGGCTAAGAGAACACTATAATTTCATTAATAACAAAGTGACCACCCAACCACTGGGTAGACACTTTACCCAAGAGGGTCATGATGAACTTGACATTGAAGTTCACATACATGTACTAGAATACATCCGAACTCCACCGAGATTAGTACACACCAGAGAGTTGTGACAAAATCTAGAGAAACACTGGATGCACCAACTGTGCTCCATTGAGCCTTTCAGCCTCAATATCATGGGTAAATGAGCTTTCTTGCTTTGTCTCATGCCAAATTTTTACTGTCTTGGCGCACCTCCCCATGCTATTTTCCACGCAATTTTAACATAGAAAGTGTTAAAACATAAAAAAAAATTGCAAAGATACCACAATTGAAATGAAACTCATTTCATACACTTCTATTTATGGCAATTGAAACAGCATTCCTGTTCTAATTTTAGAATGCCTAAGAAATAATACCAGGTGACCCCAGCTAATAGGCCAAAAAACCCTTTTTTATTAGGGAAGCCAAGCCAATTTAAAAAGAGATCGTTTTGAAATCCCGCCATATCAACAAAGATATGGACATGGGGCTACTGTTTTATGTAAACTCACGCACATACTTTACATAGAAACCATGGTAGCTACATGGAGTATATGTATGTAAACAAGCCACTAGTGTTCTTTTCAGCAGTTCCTGATGAGATGCACAGAGCATTGAAACAGTCGAATTTGCATCCTACCATCCATGCTACTTGCCCAGTCATCAGCTCATGTAAGTAGGATAGTTCCACTGCACCTGATACTGGTCTACTGCAATTATGTATACAATAAAATCACTTAAAGTACTGATATGGCAGTCCTCAGTAACAACTAGACTACATGCAATATAATCCTGAAAAATGCTGACATGAAAACCTGCAACACAAGAGAAGTTCATAGAGCACCAATATAAAATGACAAGAGGAAACTAATGTACCCCACGGTACCCAAAACTAATGCATTCTGCATAGAAAGTGACTAGAAGAAACTGGTGTACCCTATGGTACCCAAGACAAATGCTTTCTATATATAAAATGTACATGTTTGTTGTCAACAGGTATGTTTAATCTGAAGTCGCTTTGTACTCTATGTTCACAGTAATTGTCATATTTCAAGGCAGTTTCATTCATAAGTTGCCTTGGAGAGAGGTTCTGACTGTGCAAGCTAATGCGTGACATATGGACGTGTTATGTCATGGAGCTAGACAACATGTTGTGGTAGAAAGGGGGGGGTGGGTGTTAATTGAGCAAAGTCTGCAAGGTATTCAGTGAATTTAGCAAAAATTGAAATTCCTCAACTTTGTTTGTATGCCTTAGGAGTTGCCCATGACACAATTCATATATAGAACTGGGAAAATGACACCTCTGTTTATAATAATTTTGAAGATATGGAACATTTTCATTAAAATTTCAATTGCCTCTAATTTGCATAATTTTGAAAATATTGATTATTACAAATCAGAGGTTGTGTGTGAGTGTATAACTGTTAGTAGATAATTAGTTCACTTAGTCCTGGCCTGATCTGTAACTTGCCACAAAAACCATTCAACCATGCAGTCACTGATGAAACAGGTCACAACGCCTGACCTGTAAGATGCCTTGCAACTTGACAAGATCTTACAGTGCTTTTTTTGGCCCTCATACGCAGATGTTTGCTGTGTACATGGTGAAGACACAGCAGGCAATTTATAACCCATCTTGTTCCAGCTTACTACAAGGTGTGAAGTACTAAGTAAGTGAGTGAGTAATTTTTTTAACGTTTTGAGAATCAATATTGACTCGTAAGGCCAGCCTTAAAAATATTTCTGTTTCGTATAATGCACCCGGTGTGCGCAAAACGTTGCGGTTGGAATATTTTTTTCAACAGTGCAAAAAAAAATTTTTTTTTCAGGCTTGATTTAACGCTACTCGCCCGCCCCGTTTTGCAGTTCTGTAAACGCATATCGTTTGCGTACCCACCATGAATGCTATCGGTACATTGTAGTAAATTTGCGTATACAGTATTGGCAAGTTCCTTGCAATAAAAGGTGTTCCTAAATCAAATTCAAACGAAAATTTTAATATTTCAAATCAGAAATCGAGTGTGCGCACCGTCGACATCTTTCCTGAGGGGGGTCGCAGTGGTGCACATGGGTCTCTGTCCAGGTGGCCACTCTTTCAGCATAAACTGGAGCCACTTTCTGCAAATTTGACTTGTCAGGAGACCAATATACAGGGATTCACCAGGTGAAGTCCATTTTATGAACTTTCTCACAGAAAAGTGACTTTTGAGACATGCAATTTTTGCATTGGAAACCCCACAGACTCTACAGTTGACAGCGAGGTGCAGTGAGGCATAACCAGGTCAATGGGGCATACAACAAGGGTGGCTTAGAACTTTACCCCCTTTTGTCCCCAGGTGGAGTCATGCATGACTCTTTTCATGTCCATGTTCTTGTTTTTTATGGTGCCAGCAAAGTAAAAAAATGACTGACAAAGGAACCAGATCAAGAGTTAAGTCCACTGCAGACACTGCAGATCCTGAACTTGTGGATACCATTCGTGCTTTACTGAAAGACGAGATAGGAGACCTGAGAAAGGAGATAGGAGACTTGAGGTCAGATATTCAGGGTGTGCTCACAAAATTAGATGAGCTGAATGAGCGCTATATCAATTAAAAAACAGTCTCCAGGACTGTAGTGACAGAGTTGATATCATCACAAAGGATTTCCTGCCAAAGCTGGCCTCAAAGTTTAAGGAATTTGCAAAAGCTATATCAATCAAAGCGATTGATGAGGCCACCCACAAACGAAAGTGGTCCCTTACTATTCAAGGGTTAAAAGGTCCAGCCAGTGAACGGCAAGGAGACACAAGGAAGAAATGTATAGACTTTGCGACAAAGTATCTTCGCATTCAGAATGCCTCTTCCACTGGTTTCTCAGCCTGTCATAGGCTGAGCCAACACGAAGATGCTGGCATATATATCCATTTTGTAGATCTGGATGAGAGAAATGAGTGGCTAGCAGGTGCCAAACACTTAAAGGATCACCCAGACTGCTCCAAAGTATCCAGGTCACCAGACTTGCCGCCAGTGACCAGAAGCCTTAAAAAGGATGTCTTGGCCCACAGGCGCACACTGTCTCCAAGCATTAAAAGACAATCACGTGTGAAGCATCTGAAATCCTGGCCGTATGTTCAGCTGGAGATACAAGGGAAAGATCCTTATTACCCAAAGGCTAGTAAAGAGGAAGTCTTGGATGAATGGCTGGGACTCAATTTGAACACTCTCTTCGAGTTTAAGTGAAGCGTTTGATGAACCATTTATAAACGTAAATCTGTCTGATTTCTGGTTTAACACTGACTGATAAAATATGTGACTCATCACCGGACTTAACAGGTTTATCTAGGCCTGAAATTAACTCACAAACTTTGCGTGTTTTATGCTAACATATAAACGTATGTGTTAATGTAGGTAGGGTACCGTAATTCTGGGATCATATGTCTAGATAGCACACTTGTATCACTGTCACATCATCTTATTTTTTGTTGTTATAGGTATATATTATCTTCATATTGCATACATACAATATATTATACTAAGATATCATATGTGTACATAACACACTTGTATCACTGTCATATTATGTTATGTTCTGTTATTATATCCATATATTATCTTCATATTGCACAGATACAATATATAACAGCAAGGAAGGCAAGACAACTTTTATTGTGATAGTATATGACTAAATGCCACAGGTATTACTTTCATGATAATCCTATGTAGTTACATTGATGAAAATAACCTGTATGGTGCATGAAAAAGGCATGCATGCTTATCAGCATATCACAATGTCAAAATTGTCAATAACTTTTTTTTTTTTTTAAAATGCTTTTGATATTATGTAAAAAGAATGATAGTATTCTAATTTGTTTTTGTTTTTTGTTTTTGTTAAAGTGTTAAAGAGTGATCGAAATATATTGCATGCTGATGCACTTACCATTAGTCTTCATGCAGCATGATTTTTGTATGGATACCCTGAAACGTATATTTCTATTTCTACAAAGTAGCATCTACATGCTGTACGAATATAACCTGGTTTGACTTGAACATACGATAGAATACTGAGTATGGCATGAGATTTCTGATACGTCCTATATTAAAACCCAATGATCAAGTGTAATTGAACAAAACTACATGTATATTCCATGCAATATAGTATTTATTCATTGATAAAGTATAGACCTTTCTTTGAGGGATTCTAATCATAAAGTTGCGAATTATCATTGCTTACTGATGATGTAGACTTTCTCTTTTCCTTTCTTTTTCTTTTTTCTTTCTTTTTTTTTTTTTTTTTTTTTTAAAAAAAACTTCAAACAAGTGTTTAATTTTCTGTAAGACAACTTTATAATGCCATACTTGAATTTTGCATCATTTCTAGTACATGGATAATTCTTAGTTTGATTTATATTGCAGCTGTACTGGGTATTTCAAAGTGCATTTTCCATTCAGAGACTTATACCCGGAATATGCATGAATGAAATGTATGATGTAGCATATAAGCCCATTTTGCATGTACCATCTGGGGGACACCATACTCTTTCTTTGTTCCCCATCTGGATTGAACTTTCTCAATATTGATCACATTTTTTATTTCCTCTCTTTGTTGAAATTTTCTCGTTATGTTCACATTTTCATGGTACTCAACAAACTTTTTCAGTTATAGTCAGATATGTTTACACTTTCAGACAAGTTATATTAGTGCTTGGCACAGTCAAAACAATGTCTGCAATACCAAGGTTAAATGAATTCTAGAGCACTACAAGAGGACATCTTAAGAAATTTTGGTGGTGTATCTGTCAATTGTCTTAATGACTTACTTAATAACCCAGAGGACCTTGATAACTCTATTACCATTACAGCTGGCTCTCCATACATTGAGCCAAAAGATCTTATTGATTATCTTAAGCCACTAAAGCATACATTTTCTTTATTGGACATAAATATCCAAAGCCTCAATGCCAAATTTGATACTTTTTTGACGTTAATTGAGGACCTAAAGAAACAAGATTTCAAATTCAGTGCTATCTGCATTCAAGAAACATGGATTGATCATCAAAATTTAAATAACCTCTCATTATTTGAATCAGATAATTATACTGCAATACCTCTTGCAGCTACTTGTAGTTCTCATAGTGGATTACTTATTTATCTCCACAATGACTTTGAATTTACATTTAGAGATTTTGGTACTCCCAATAAAAATTGGGAAGGTTTGTTCATTGACATATTTGGCAATGGACTAGAACAGAAGCTTACACTGTGCAATATTTATCGACCTCCCAGAGATGCTAACAATGATATTGATCTGTTTTTGAATGAGTTTGTACACATAGTTGAAAAGTTGTCAAACGAATCATCAGATAAAATTATTACCGGAGATTTCAATATTGATTTGCTTAAATTGAACACCAGACAAAAGTATGCTGAATATCTAGATTTGATGATTTGTAATGGTTTTAACCCTGGAGTAACTTTGCCAACAAGGCTTACTGAGAGGTCAGCCACATTGATTGATCACACATTTTGCAATTTATCACATTGTAGAAAATCAAGTACATCTGGTATCATTTTATCAGATATGTCTGATCATTTACCTTCTTTCACTTGTCTCAACACACATGTAGAACTGAATGGCCCCCCAAAATATGTGCAGGTGGAAACAATTGATAAAAACTCTATACAGTCTTTTTGCACACATCTAAATGGGTAAAACATTTTGCAAAACTTAGACCGGGAACTTAACTCTGATCCAAATAAAAATTACGAAATTTTAGAAAACACTATTCTATGTGCTAAAGAGAAATATTTACCAAAAAGAACCGTGAAATTTCACAAGTACAAACACAAATTTACTCCCTGGATCACTGCTGGCATCTTAAGGTCAATCAAATATCATGACACTCTGTATAGACAACTAAGAAGTACTCGGCTAGAAACCCCTGAATTTCATATCATAAAGCAGAACCTTAAAACATACAATACAATACTATGTAGAAATACTCGTGAATTAAAGCAACAATATTACCAGTCAGAATTTCAAAAGTAACACTAAAAAAACTTGGGACACCATCAGAACTGTTTTGAATATGAGTAAAAATAAAAAGTATTCCCTTCTTTTTTCTTAATTGACAACACAAAAACAACAAATAAACAATAGCAGATCATTTCAATACATTTTTCACAAATGTCGGACCAAAACTGTCATCCAAAATTGACACATCAAATAAACCATTGTATTCTTACTATCTGAGTGATAATATTGACCATGTTTTTCATTTTAAGCAGATAAACTCGGATCACATTGTCAAAATTATAAATGATTTTAAGCCAAAATCAAGCACTGGGCATGATGGCTTATCTATGAAACTGATTAAAAAATTGATCCCTTGTCTTGCTGAACCTCTCACTCTCATTATAAAACAATCTCTAACTACAGGAATTTTTCCAAATAAGCTAAAAATTGCAAAAGTAGTACCTTTATACAAGAAGGATGACACAAATATTTTAGAGAATTATAGACCAATTTCTCTACTCCCAGTCATGTCAAAAATCTTTGAAAAAGTAGCTTATTGTCAGTTATATGATTATTTCACAACAAATTCACTATTTTATAACAGCCAACATGGATTTAAAAAGATGCATTCGACTGAAACAGCTGCTCTGGAGTTTTTGGACCGAACCATTCAAATTCTTGTCCATGGTAATCTGCCGTTAAGTATATTTTTGGACTTATCTAAAGCTTTTGATACTTTGGATCATCACATTCTTTGTAAAAATTTGGAACATTATGGTATCATCGGCACTGCTTTACATTGGTTTAGCAACTACCTTGAGAATAGATCACAGTTTGTTTTATATGACAATATCTGTTCCAAACCACTTCCTATCAAAACCGGGGTTTCACAAGGATCCATACTTGGACCTCTTCTTTTTATTATTTACACAAATGACATGCACAAAGCATCTTCCAAGTTCACATCTATTCAGTATGCTAATGATACAACTTTAATTAGCCCTCTATGTTGCCTTTCTTTTCATGTCAATACTGAATCGTATGAACAAGACACATCAAAAAACATAAATTTTGAATTGAATAAGGTAGTCGACTGGCTTGCAGCAAATAAACTATCATTAAACATAGGCAGAACCAAATACATGTTATTTCATTTCTACCAAAGGAGAATAAATTTCACTTTAAATCTAAAAATTAATAATATTCTAATTTCAAAAGTGGAAGAATTCAACTTTTTAGGCTTAACAGTTCAGGAAAACTTAAATTGGAATGCTGATGTAAATAAAGTAGCAAATAAACTATCTAGAGTTATTGGTATGTTTAAGAGACTACATAAGTACATCCCGGCTAGTGCTCTGTTACTAATTTACAACTCTCTCTTCTATTCATATATCAATTATTCTATCCTTGCCTGGGGTTTTTCATGCGAACGGATCTTCCTTTTACAGAAAAAAGCTGTACGCCTTATGTGTTCAGAAAGATTTAATGCCCACACAGATCCACTTTTTAAAAAATTAAACATCTTAAAAGTGACTGAGGTTTTTCAGTTGAGATCAATTAAGTTTTATTATAGATATGTTAAAAGTGAGTTACCACAATACTTTAGTAATTTATATAGAACTCCTGTGCAGATTCATTCTCACTTTACCAGAAATAGAGAAAATATTCCTCCTCCTAGGCCCACCAATATTACCTCTGAAAAATGTATAAGATACTATGTCCCATCCCTTATCAAAACCCTTCCATCTTGTATTACTGAGAAGTTTGACACACATTCTTACTCTGGTTTATCAAGCTATGCAAAAAAATATTTTATTAACAGGTATCAAGATATATGCACTGTGCCAAACTGTTATGTATGTAATAATTGATTCTAGTCCTGTCTAATAATAATTTTTGCATATACATGTTTTAGTCATCCTCAGTATCTTTATGGATTTCATGGTATTTTTGTGATAATCAGTTTGTTTATTAAGTTACCTCCTTTTTTTGGTGGCCTCAGTGATAGCGGACTCAGGTCCGACTCAGGTCGTTAATTGGGGTCATCCAGACACTCATCAATTTTTGTATTCTAACGCGTCTAACTGTCAGGTACTTTTGAGTTGCAATATTACATACTGTTTGTATCCATAACAATTACATTTTGTCAAATAAACGTTTTCTGACTCTGAATCTGACTCTGACTCTGTCTCCTGCAACTGTACACAAACAGCTGCTTTGGCCATGTGGTCTGACGCACAACACATCACCCGATTGGTCAATTGAGTCACATGCAAAAATGAGCCAATCACGGCTCGTGTTACAATGTTTTCATCATGGCTTCCGCCCAGTGACCATGGGTGAATCAGTCGTAATTTATGGAGGGAACACACAAACGGGAAGCTTTGTTTATATTGCAGCACGCGTAAATAAAGATTCTAGTGTTAATTGTAACAATTATTTGGAGTGACAGGCAAATACGCAAAGGTAGGGGATAGCGGGAATAGCCGAATGTGACCCAAATCAGTCCGTGAGACTTGGTCAGTTCACCGCATTTCCACTCCGCGCTGTCACTTGCGAAGTTGCGTGTGACTAGAAGTCATGTCAAGGCACCTATTTTTTCCAACACTGTTAGAACCCACCGATAAATGGCATTTGATGTAAATTTGCAGATGAATTCGCCATGCAAATTTTATTGTATTTTGACCCTGCTTTGACATCGTTGGGACAGATCACACTGACGGTGAGAAGTGTGACCCCGCTCAGCAAACCGATGATTACTGCCGGTACCTTTGCTATCGTAACGTAATCGGATTCGTATGTAGTGTACGACAGTGAAAATGTCTGCTTGTGTTGACAGAGAGATTAAGTTCTGATGAATACAACTGCGGACCAACTAATTGTTTAAACTTGGAATGTTTATCAATTAGCGATTATTATCACCTATCGGTGCCCCACGCGCGTGCTGCAAAAGCTCTAATTACCTCAGCTGACTTGTCAGTCAGCTGAGGTTTTTTGAGGGTCCGTCGTCCGTCCGTCCGTCGTCCATCCGTCCGTCTGTCCGTCCGTCGTCCACAATTCACATTTTCGACTTCTTCTCAAAAAGCGTCAGCCAGATTCACTTCAAACTTGGTGGAGATGTGCCTTGGGTGGGTCTCTACCAAGTTTGTTCAAATGGTCACGGTCCAGTGATTTTTGGATTTTAAATGAATTTTTTTGTTCTTTTTTGGGTAAATCTGAAAAAATCTTCTTCTCCGAAACCGCTCACCCAATTGCCTTGATATCACACAGGAACACTCCCTGGGACTCCTAGTTCTTAATTTGTTCACCAGGTAACGCTGCAATTTTTTCCTATTTTTTTATGAATTTTTGTGTGTTATAGCTATTTTCGACTTCTTCTCCAGAACCGTCACTCAGATTAAGCTGAAACATGGTGGATATGTTCCTTGTAGAAGGGTCAAACAAAGTTGTTCACTATGTGGGAATGCTGGAGATTCCTAATTTTTAACGATTTTTTCAATTCGGGTACTTGTCGGTCAATGCAGCTTTCCTATTGATTACTATGGAAGTCAATGGGCATTCTAGTGCTAATTCACATTTTCGACTTCTTCTCCAAAACCGTCATCCAGATTAACTTCAAACTTGATGGCAATGTACCTTGGGTGGGTGTCTACCAAGTTTGTTCCAATGGTCATGTTCCAATGAATTTGGATTTTTTTCATGATTTTTTTCAAAAATCTCTACAAAAGTTTTAATAGGAAAGTTTAACATGGGAATTTCTTGTAATGGTCATAACTTTAATAATATTGACCAGATTTACTTCAAACTTGGTGGGGATGTGCCTTGGGTGGATCTCTACCAAGTGTCCAAATGGTCATGCTCTATTGATTTTTGGATTTTTTATGAATTTTTTTTTTTTGTTCTTTTTTGGGACAAACCTTCAAAATTCTCCTCCTGTGAAACCGCTCACCCAATTGCTTTGATATCGCACATAGACACTCATGGGGACACATAGTTCCCAATTTGTTCACCAGATGGCGCTGCAATTTTTTTATGAATTTTTTGTATGGTTTTGCTATTTTTCACTTGTTCTCAGAACAGTCACTCAGATTAAGCTGAAATGTGATGGATATGTTGTTGTGGAAGGGTCAAACAGTTGTTTACTAGGTGGCACTGCTTTGGATTCCTGATTTTTAAGGATTTCAATTCGGGTACTTATCGTTCAATGCAGCTTTCCTATTGATTACTATGTAAGTCAATGGGCATTCTAATGCTAATTCACAGGACAACTGACACGAAATTTACTGTTTACTTGATAACTTGAGATCTGTTTTGAGTTAGCTTCACATGTTAATTATTCTGTATGAAGGTCATGCTGAGACAGTACATGAATGACCTTGACTTTGTTTGTGGGGTCACAGTGCAAAATACATGAATTTTACTCTTCGTTTTAACTTGAGAACTACTTGAACTTTGATGTTGCACATGTAAGTGTTCTTCTATAATGGTCAGACTTACTCAGAACATGGTGTCCTTGATCCTTTCCCAAGTTCATAGAGCTGCAAGTGTGCTGAATGTCAAGATCAGCTGAGGCTCGGGCTGTTCACACAGCCCTCTTGTTTTTTTATTAGACTCTACCTCCCTCCCCCCCCCCCCCCCCCCGTAGCCAGCCTTGCATACAACTGCAACTTGTAACTGTGTCATGAAAAATTGAGCAATAGAGTTCCCAGCAAAAAAAAAGTTGGTTGCCCGACTGAGCAAGTACCTATTAATTTTAAATTGCCCGAGATTAAATCTGACTTGACCATAGAGCAATAAAACTCTTAATCCACGTCCCTGCACATACACACAAAAGAGGTGTGTTCATGACTTGTAATATTTACTCTCGGAACCCTCATCATACACCCCTCCCCTCCCCTGCTGTTGTCAAGTGAAAATTAAAACTGCACATTTGTATTTGATATCTTACTCCTTTTCCTCTGTGATATTTTAAGAAAAGGGCAACTTTATAATTACACTAATCCTTTGTTTCTTGAAGCCCTGTACATGTTTAAAATAGCGAAAGACCCACCCCAATTCAAGCCAAGCCGAGGTGTATTTACAGTAGGGCTACTCTGTCTCAGCGCCAGCAAACCAGCCGGAAGCATATATTGTCCTGCTACGACCTCTTCTGTGGCCACAGGCGCTCGTAACATTCAGTCAGTCAAGCTTCCGTGCTAATAGACGCGGTGGCGGGGGGGGGGGGGGGGGGAGGAGTAGTGGATTAAGAGAGTGGACCTGGAACATCTGTGCGTTCAATAACCCACATAGGGCCATATCTGCAATCAAATATTGTGTATTCATCTGTGCAGTCAATTATTTGTGCTAATAAGATGGTGGCGGATGGGCCTAAAACCACAACGTCGTCACATGGAGCTCTCTATATAGGAGTTCCATGTGACGACGTTGTGGTTTTAGGCCCATCCGCCACCATCTTATTAGCACAGATGAATACACAATATTTCATTGCAGATATGGCCCTGTGTGGGTTATTGAACGCACAGATGTTCCAGGTCCACCCTCTTAATCCACTACTCCCCCCCCCCCCCCCCCCGCGTATATTAGCACGGAAGCTTGACTGATTGAACTTTGCGAGCGCCTGTGTCTGTGGTAGTCTCTGGCTTTAATACAGATTTAATAAAAAATTTTGAACCTGGAATCTTGTTTATCTTGTATCAATACTAAGTCCATCAGTCCCCGTATTGGCATGATGCCCATATTGCAGTAATACGAAGTAGGTATGTGTAGTTTAAAAAAAAAAAATCCTCCCTGCCTCATCCAATTTTTCAAGGCCTTGTTATACGAAACAGAAATATTTTTAAGGCTGGCCTAAGTCATACATGTGATACATTAATGCAATTCTCAACTAGAAAAGATTTGCTTCACAGCAAATCTGTGGGTAACTTCAAGATGAGAACAGTTTGAAATGCTACACTTTGCCATCATTCCACATAATCTAACTTTTGTGTATTAGCCTCATTTGCATAAATTAAAAGGCTACACCTTTCCTTTGGTTCTTGGTTCATTGGATGTGGCCATGTAACAACATTATAAACTGAAGTTTGAATGACACCACTGTCTACAATAGTTTTGAAGCTATTCAAGATCTTAATTTTGTGTATTTGCCTAATTTGCATATAAATTAAAAGCCTACAACTTTGGTTCATGGTTCACTGGATGAGGCTATGTCACAAACCTATAAATTGAAGTTGGAATGGCACCTCAATGTATAATAGTTTTGAAGGTATTTAAGATTTGAATTTTGCATATTCACCTAATTTGCATAAATTAAAATCCTACAACTTTGGTTCATGATTCATTGAATGCGGCTATGTCACAAACCCATAAATTAGAAGTTGGAATGGCACCTCAATGTATAATAGTTTTGAAGCTACTCAAAGATTTATATTTTGCATATTCACTTAATTTGCATAAATTAAAATAAACAACTTTGGTTCATGGTTCATTGAATGCGGCTATGTCACAAACCCATAAATTGGAAGTTGGAATGGCACCTCAATGTGTAATAGTTTTGAAGCTACTCAAAGATTTATATTTTGCATATTCACTTAATTTGCATAAATTAAAATAAACAACTTTGGTTCATGGTTCATTAGATGCGGCTTTGCCACAAATGTAGAACTTGGTGTTGAAAAGGAGTCTGTATCTATAATAGTTTTGGAGATATTCAACTTTTAAATTTTTCAATGCCCCTAATTAGCTTTATGTAAAATTCCACAACTTTCAGTTACTGTCTATTATATTGGCAGGTGTCACAAACCTGTGCACATGTGCATTGAAATTTTGCATCTACCTGCAATACTTTGGAAGACAGGGACTTTTAAAATTTTACCTCAAACATCTCTACCACAGAGATGAACTTCTTGACACTACTGTTAATATAGATGACCAACACAGAGCATATACAATGCCCTATGTGGCAGGTGTCACAAACCTGTGCACATGTGCATTGAAATTTTGCATCTACCTGCAATACTTTGGAAGACAGGGACTTTTAAAATTTTACCTCAAACATCTCTACCACAGAGATGAACTTCTTGACACTACTGTTAATATAGATGACCAACACAGAGCATATACAATGCCCTATGTTAAACCGACAGATACACACATGTATCTACATTACAGGTCATCCCGCACAAGACACTCCATAGCAGGTGACCCCTGCAGTCAACTTCATAGGGTGAAAGCATTTGTAGCAACCCAGAGGACTTTGCTGTAAACACACACAAGATCCTCGCTTACGATGAAAACGGGCTACTTTCAGGAAACACTAAAATCTGCATAATTGGGGAAAATCCACTCCATGGACAGAGTTGACCTGCTGAAAGTAATGCCAACAGAACATAACAGTGACCAAGATAAACTTTCATAATCACGCATTAATCCTGCCCTGCCCCGTATACGGGAGATTGTCCACAATAATTGGAAGCCTCTCGCAATGCAGCCACATTAGTTAACAAAGAGGTAGTTTTAGGGTTCAAATACGCACAAAACCTAAAGGATATACTGTTCAGATCGAGGATCAGACACTTCGACAACATCTGTCACCATCTAAGCCTTTCCGTCACAAAACACAGGAAATCCTGTGACCGCAACAACTGCAGATATTGCTTTCACCTTAACATGAGTGGTCCTGTTGAGAGTACACAAACAGGCAAAACCTATGTGGTTCGGATCAAATCTGTTGTGAGAGCTCAAACCTAGTTCACATGTACCTGCTCACATGCAATATCTGCAAAAAGCAATATATATGTGGGCCAAAGATCATGCCCACTTAGAGAAAGATTAGGAGAATGTTTCTCTTGTATTGCTAACAAAATGACTCTCAACCTTTGGGTGGGCATTTTGCCATTCCAGACCACAGTGGACTTGACCAACAGGTCCAGATTCTGGAATACAAGTGCATCCAAACACCTCCTTCACTAGAGCGAACAAAATTGCTACGCATAGAAAGAGCAAAACACTGTATTCACCAATTGCGTTAAATTGAGCCATACAGCCGCAACTTCATGGGGAGATGAGGTCGCTTGCTCTGTCTGTAGTAAATATTGCTAAATTTTTATATCCAGCTCATCTCCATGTGAAACTGTGTACTTTTATTGCTCCAGCAGTGCACAATAAAAAATTTAGTGCTTCCAAAATTGGTTGCAAGAATAAAATTCCTTTTCCTTGTACCAAGTGTTCTTATTCCAAAATATTAGTAATATCCCGCTTCCCTAGGCAGCGACCCATATCCCGCCAGGCGAGACTAAGGTTACTAAGACAACCAGGCATGCAGTCAGTGTGGTGGGAAAGTGATATGCATGTCGTATTATGGAGGTAAAGTAAGGACAATGGAAAGGTATCTTTTCTAGATGTTTGGCTGTTACTCGCCTTTTAAGAACTTGCAGTAACCAGTCCAGTGCAACATTTGTGCATGTTCTTCCCTTTCAGGCAATTTTGTGAAATTTTGGCTTGTCAAAATACAGGTTATTATGTCTCCCCCTGTGACGGGTGAACGTATTGTTTTTGCGTCCGCTTCTTCTTGTTCTTTAACACATTTGCAAATGCGATAACTCAAGAAAGATCTGACTTGTTGAAATTTTTTGTGAATATATTCCTATATAAGATCTTGCTTGGGATTGCAAATTGGTGACCTTGACATATTGTTCAAGGTCACATGGGTATTTCATAAAAAATCAAAGCAAATGCTACAACTCCACAAGGATATGACTTAGGGAGGTTGAAATTTTGCATGATTATGTACCATAATACAAGCTAGGTTGGGATTGTAGATGGGTGACCTTGACCTATTGTCAAGGTCACATGAACACTTAAAAAATCATTGCGGACACACTTGACAAGGATTAGACTGAGGAGGTTGAAATTTTGTGTAATTATGTTTCTGTATAAGACTTTTATAAGACCTTGCTTGTGATTGTAGATGTTTGACCTTGACCTATTTTTCAAGGTTAGGGGTATTTCCTTGAAAATAATTGCAGACGCGATAATTCCAGAATAATTTGAATTATGAGGTTGAAATTTTGTATGATTGTGTACAAGTATAAGAACTAGGCTGTAGATAAGTGACCTTGACCTATTTTTCAAGATCACATAGCCATTTTCTCCAAAATTATTGCAGACATGATAAGTCTTAAAGTATTGAAGTTAAGAGGTTAAAATTTTGTAAGATTATGTATCTTAATAAGACCTCGCTTGGGATTGCAGATGCATGACCTTGACCTGTTTTTCAAGGTCACCCAGGCATTTCCTTGAAATTGCTGCAGATGCCATAAGTCTTAGAGCATTTAAGTTTAGGAGGTTGAGGGCGACAACTGGTAAGGGCACAGGGGGAGACATTTGATTTTCTGTTGGAAAATCAGACTGTTCTAGTTGGTGCTAAAATTGTACTCTATGGCACCTTTTTGAGGAAGCTATAAATGTAATTATAGATACAGATAATACTACATTTATTTTGTATTTGAGATAAATTCCAAATGAAACTGAGACACAACTTCTTGCATTGTCCACATGTACTCAAGGCAGCATGACCCAAGGAGGATATGTTTCTGGAAAACTTGCTAATGCCTTCTGTCTGATTAAAATGTGGATCTCGTAAAAGGTATAACATGGCGATTCAACTTTATGTAAACAGTGTCCCCTGTCAGGTGGAAGGCTGACAATCGGCCACCATGATATGGGTGTATTGACCAGCAGAAAACCAAGGGTGTTAGTAATTAACATTCATGGGAATGAAGAATATTCATTCCAATCATGTGACAACTTCATATAAAAGGCTCGGTGTGTGTGTCTGGAGAACATGACAGTATTTTTGAACACTAAGTTTTATGAAAGTTGCTAGTTTGGCAAGAAAAATTTATATTTTGCCATGTACGAGACAAGGATCTGCCCACACATTTGTGTACTTGTTGATATGGGCCATAGTTGCACTGAAGCTAATATGAATGCCCCATATTATCAATTATGAAATTTCAGCCGATTCCCGTCACCTGTTGGGACAGGATGAAGTAGTACCTGGCAAGAAGTGAAATGGAATTTATGAAATTTGAAGCACTGTTGAAGTGAAATGGAATTTTTGAAATTTGAAGCCCTGTTTTATGATAGCCAATTGGTGTGTACTGATTTAGATTTACCCAGACCCAGCCAGTTTTTGATAACAATCACTAAAAATTACATGCATATAAATACACAGGGCAAGCCAGGGAAAGTAAACATAAAGTAAAAATATTCAATAGCCATTTGAAACATTATTTGTTTGTATGTTCATACCCAGTTTTAGTGAGAGTGGACTCTGCATTATGCACACATGCTTATTGTAACCTTTACTTTAGACTTCTTTGAAAAGGCAGACAACTTAATGTTTTGACCCAGACTCACGACAGTAACCATACTGCTCGCTTTGAGGAAAAGCGTGCTGCTGATTTCCATGAAGTGTCATTACCTATTGATATGGATTAAACAATTTTCTTTGTATGTTTTTATTTTCCAGGAAAGACAACACATGTTGAAGGATTTTCCGCACCAAATTCAGTTGTTAGAAAGACTGTGGTCCATTCTCAATCATGGAAGACTACCCCTTTCAGGTGTGCATTTTTACCATATTTCTCCCAGTAGGTGTAAGTAAGTACAGATAGGTCTACCTATTATTGTGTACATGTATGTTTTGAAGGCTTCTTGTCATTAGCATGTATGAGTACTTATGTAACCTTAAACTTTGTACATGTTAAAAACAAATGCATGGGAAACTACATGTACTTTTGGAGACCCCTGGATATCATTATTTGTTCAACAGGTGGTGCTGCAATTTTCTTTTGTGTTTACACACACACACGTACAATTTTTTGTTGTTTTGTGCAATTTTGGACTTTTCCATTCCCTTGAAACTTAGTGGAAATGTATGTGAACTCGATCTCCACAACATTGATTGGCCAATGGCCAAGGTGATAATGCTCAACTTCCTGATTTTATCAGTTTGTGAAAGTTAAGGGTCACAGTGCAATTTTATTTCCATTACTATTAATAAAATCATAGAAGTACATGGGTTAGATCAAGTGTAGTATATACAATGTGGGGCTTGGTCTGTTTAAGAGGCAAGTTGGAAGCAGAATCATAACAGCAATTGTATGAACACAGCTTTTGTTGTGATTAGCACTCTAGGTTAGCACTAGGATTTTAAAATTAATAGCCAAAATTTCAATTTTTCTAGGAAAGAACTACACAGACTTGAAATCTGTTAAATTTCTGCATGAAAATAAAGAATTTTTGGGGAATGTTAGTAGCCATTTGCTACTTTTAATAGCCATTTTGAAGTTTTAGTAGCATTTGGCTATTTTGGCTACTGCTGGCGCTAACATAGGCACTGAAGGAGTCAGCTGCATTTACCATGCATTATTATTTCTAGGGTTGAATTTTATTTTAGAGTCACACAGCCCAGCTGTTAAAGAAAACAGTAACCATCATGGCTCATTGAAGGATATGTTATGCGAAGGTTCCATGATAGAAATAGGAAATGGAGCAACAGCTCTGAAACTGGCTACACAGTTCCCAAAGCTTACAGTTATGGCCGTCATTTCATCAGGTAAGGTGTAAAGTCATGTTTTAATGAACAAGTACTTATTGCATCCTGCAGAGTACCAGGTATTGTGCAGAGCTGGATTCAAGCATGTATATATTCAGTGCTTCTGATACAAAATGTAGGAGCATGAGAAATCATTCGCATAAATCTGTGAAGGAGTGTAATCATTATTCCCTGGTGGGTTGCCTCTGTGGCATCCCCCAGACTTGGTGTTGCTTTCTGTTGTGGATGCTCAAAGAGAGTTTATCAGAAACAATGGCAATCTTGCGGGATCCTGCGGAAGCTGGAAAATTTTTTTGAAAAGGGTGCTGAGAGGTGCATTTTTAGCACATTTTGCACCAAAAACTGACCTCTGTGGGCACCTATGCATGCATACTTTTTAGATTGAACTGACAATAGTATTATGATTTGAACTGAAATAATCTGTGTCAAGCCATCCTTGAAAATTGTTTTTTGCCAGTAACATGTAACATCCAGTAATTACATGCACAAAGTTGGTAGCTTTTTCTTTTTCTTCTTTTTTTGGGGGTGGGTGGGTTATAGTTATCTTGACCAGGCCATGTGGACTCACTGTCAATTTGCTTTTTAAATTTTATTTAAAAAAAAAATAGATTGACTAATTGATTTTTTTTTTATTTACCAATGCACTCCAAGTAATATGGAACATTCAAACTAACATGGGTAGTGCTTTGGCCTATATCACTCAACAAGAAGGTACCTGCATGTATGAGGAGATCCCTTGATCAAACAGGATGTGTTGCTTTTGCAAAAAATAATGACTTGGAAATAATAAGGTGTGTAGAAATTCATTGTCATATTCTGTAAACACACATCAAACTTGGTGTAAGAAGGCATCATCATATATTGGGAATAGGTGTTCTGTATTGATACATAGTTAATAATACGATTTGTGTATCCACCAATATGCCTGTACTATAGCAGATGTTTGTCCCCATTGCCTGGTGATAGGGTCAGATATTTTGGTGGGAAGTTACATGTATGGCTCTTATTTTAATAAATACAGTAGTTTCGCCTCTGAGTTAAAATAACGAAGGGAAGATAGACTTAGGGACCTGGTGAATGTGGCCTTAAAAGGCAAGTGGTCTCTCAGTGGAGTGGTCTCTCAAAAGAGGGACAACTGTACTGTATCTGTGGTTTGCAGCTGAGACAGGGAGTCATTGAAAAATTCATGGTCTTGACTGGAGTGAAGTGACTAAGGGAGTTTTCATAGATGCAAGAACACCATTATTATCATGCATGACATATCAATGTGGAATCTTCTATAAAGTTGTGGTTTCTGTTTCAGATGCTTGCTTATCGCTCGACGCTGTGGCTTTGGTGTGTTGTGTGCTGTGGTATGGGAATTTGTGTGTAACCCGCTTTGTACACTAGTACCTGCTTTATGCATGATCGCTGAATTATGCCCTTTGATTTCAGTTTCTAGCTCTGCTGATTTGTCAGTCAGCAGAGCTCATGGAATCCGTTTGCACCCAACAAATGTCCATCAATCCTTCTGTCTGTCGATCTATCCATTATACTTTTTACATTTTAGCTTCTCAAAAAAGCGTTGTATGGATTGTCTTGATTTTGCATATATGGGATGTTCCCCAGGTTGTCCACTTCCAAGTTTTTGAGAGATGATGGTGCAGTGTTTTTTTTTTTTCTTCTTCTTTTATTTTGCCATTTAATATTTAAAAACAATATGGTCTTCTGCTCAAGAACAGCTTAACCATTTGCTTTGATATTGCATACAGTGCCACCTTCGGTTTTGTAGTTCACATTTTGGCCACCAGGTAGTCCTGTATTTTTTTTCCTATTTTTAGGTTAGTTGACTTTTCTGTCAGCTGAGTTTATCTTAGGGTCCTCTGTCCATTGTTGTCTCTGTTGTCAGTTCACATTTGCGACTTCTCCAAAACTGTTAATCAGTACCTTTGATGAGTCCCTACCAAATATGTTCAAATTATCCTGATTTGTTTTTTATGTTTTTTAAGCTAAAAATCTTCTTTTTTTTTCTCTGAGACAGTTCGGCCAATCGCATAATGCATTTGCATAGGGTCACTTCTGGGTATGATTGTGAGTGGTACACAGCATATGGGTGACCTCCACCTCATTCCCAAGTTATGGTAATTTTACTGCAAATTAACAACTTGACAACTGCTTGAGCTAGATTATTGGCATTGCACACTTTGATGCTTAGAGGGTACATACATATATATATATGACCTTGACCTCAATCCCAAGGTCACTGATAACATGAGAACAATTTGAGCTGAGACATTGATGTTGTACACAGGGGTAGTTCTCTGTGAAAGCCACATTAACACAGTACTTGGGTGACCTTGACATCCTCCCAGAGTTACACGTCACTAGTTTCATCCAATTTGTGAAGATGATGATGCAATAATTATCGTGTGATAGAGCATGTATAGTGTTTACTTCAAGTTTTTTGCCCCTTTATGCGTACTCGGCATATCTAACATACTGTACAATCATTTGTATTCCCAGGCACAAAATTTTCCCGAATACACTCCAAATCAGAATTTCACGAGTTTTGTTATCCCAATTTTACGCAGGCTTTCATTCCACATTCAATTTGCTACAATTTTCCATTTAATATCCCAGAAATATGGGTTTCCTCAGGAGAATTTGGGAATATTTATCCCTCGTGAAAATTTATGATTATACAGTATTAGTTTTTAATCTTGGTAATGTGACATCCTTGGACCATGGTAATATTGTTAAAAATTAAGAGGAATGTACCTATGGGGTTTCTTTTGTTGTTCATTATTTTTACCTTGGGTGCCCTTGAAAGGTCAAACTGACTTATTGGCTTATGTCGTAGTAATATCAAAATTTTTATCAACCATTGGCAGGCACTTATACAGTACATGTTTGGAGCAGTAAAATCTGCATTTGCAGAAGTAGCAGATTCCAGTCAGCAGGGCACAGGATCATCATGATCTTCATATTTTTCTTTCTTTTTTTTTTCAAATCTTTCAGTATGTACTCTTCAACTTGAACAATGAGTTGTATCCTCATTTTGCAGCGAAAACTAAATACTAGTATCTCATTCTGTGATAAACCAGGATTGCCTGGTAGTGACACCATTAGAATGTTTTAAGGTAGCACCACTATGAACTGTAACCAATACAACTACATGCAGTCTCCCTGACCCTGGCTGTCACACTTTTATGTTTGATAAGTCAGTGAGACTAGCATTTACTACCAATTATTACTAGTCTACAAAACCGTCCCAAGCCGGTAGCATGGATCCCTTAAGTGTTAGGGATCCATGTCTTGGAAGGGCACACAAACACTAATTGAAATTGGGCAGTGGGTAAGTATTTTTTCACCAATTAATTGAATAATTATGATCCTAATAAAGTTGTTTTCTCATCAATCTGGTAATGAAGCAACTGATAGGCAACTTTTTATTATTTTTTATTTTATTGCAGATCAGGTCCCCATTTTCTCGGCACAATTTACACCATATGTTCACCGCCATTCATTGCCCAAATTTGTCCATTTTAACTTCACATCCAAATCTTTCACTCACACCCAATTTCTTGAATGCACTTTGCTGCATGGATCCAGACATAGTGACCCATATACATGTAACAATATTCTCAGTACAAAGGAGATGAATATCATGCTTCACTGACAATGACAACAGTCATGTGCATGTTGCATGAAGCTGGCTTTCGCAGTTTTTGTATTGGTTACGTAATGTTACCTCTCCACCACCATTGCCAAGACCTCTGTGTTGGGGCATAACGCCCAACACAATCGAGTTGAGTTCACTTACTTGATTGTTCCTAAAAACCTGTCAGTCCCGTGGCCTCATCTCTTGGTCCATGTGGATCCGGTGGTGACTCCTGGTGCACATGCTGTCATCTTCCTTCTTTCATGCCAAAACTGCCTTGGTCGATGAATTTGAAGCTCGGTAAACTTTCATTCATTGTCACTGTTCTAGTACTTCACACACAATCCCTTTTGCAGAAAATCCATTCTTGGTGGTTCTGGGCTTTTGGGAAACAAAGATAGCTGATATCTGTCAATAGTTGAGAGTAAAGCTGGTTTTTTGGTTTGAAACTTAAGTTTTGAAGATGGTGTCTAGACGTTCAGATCGCAGAGAGTACGAGGACAGTGTGCTCATGAGGCAATGGCTGCATGGCAATGTGCTGTTAGTGTTGATCCAGTGACAACTTCTCCTTCATCCTTGTAAAAGGTAAAAGCCAGAAGCTGGACTCACAGAACCACTATATGGCTGCCTGGGACCATCACCAGCACTGGTTTAGTTGTCGTCAGCACCTGGGTCTTGTTTGCTCTAGTGAGCAAACATGCCCGTACTGCTTTGACTGGGGAGAAGACAAGTGACTGCTCTTTTAGCAGGCGTGGAGAGTGACAGAGCAAGGCGCAGGTGGCAAGCTGTTGCTATCAAACATCGACCTTTGGAATCTGACTCGGTTGAGTCTTCCTCTGTGCCTCCACTTGAGAAGCAAAGAGGAACCCACGTGGCTCACTCACAGATTCAGATGGCTGTCGTATCTGCACCTGAAAATCCTATGGGGAGTAAGGCTAAGAGACTACACAATCGCCAGCAGGGCCACATGACATGTCCTTTGGGAGATCAAGAGTGCTTAGCTCACCCCAGGAGGACCAGCGCTTCACTGGTCACTGACCCGAGGGTCGCCCTTGCCTTGGAGTCTATGGCTAGGAGTGCACAGCTGCAGGCTAATATGTTGCGAGCACTGATATCCCCTCTCAGCCAACCACTTCTGAGTCTTCTCCGAAGAAGCAGGTAAACCGCTGGTTAGATCTCTTGAGATCTTGGTCCTCCGGGTCAGAGCGCTTGGAGTCTAAACTGTGTTAGTTGGTGAAGCCTGGATGGAGACCTATGGGACCCTGTCCAGGCATCTTGGATCCTCGGCCAGTCGGAATGCTCAGACCCGAGCATCCTGGACCACCAAAGCTGGGACAGACTTCCCAAATTCCTGGTTCTGCTCGGCTTGTAAGTTCTGGCATTCTGGAGCACAAAGGGACGCACCCAAGTCTGTGGTGGCGCCTTCCACTGTTAGTGAGCCCTCAGCTCCTGTGGCAATGGCCCACTCCTCCACCCAAGTGCCACCTACAAAGCATCCTGCCTGCCCTTCCACCAGGTTCACCCTGGAAGGAGCAGCTGGCAATCCCCCTGGCTCCTGCCTTCGAGCTGGGTGCCCTGCCTCCCTCCTTGGAGAGATAAGCAGAGCTTGAGCTCCATAAGGAACAGCGCCTGCAGTCAGACACCTCATCTTCATCAGCTTCTGCCATGTGTGAGCAGACTCTTTCGGTGGAGCAGCTTGCTGCTTCTGCCATGAGTCAGCTCTCACTTGGCCCCATGGCTCTGGAATTTCCCAAAGTCCTACAGGACCCCTGCCCGCCGACTCCTCAGCCAGTGCCAGCTGTGGCCCCTGCTTTGAGCTCTCAGGACTCTTGGGAGTTTTTGCAACTCCTGCAGGTGCCCTCCTGCCAGCAGATTTCTGAGTCGGCAGTAGCTGTGGCCCTCGCACCGAGTCCCCCGAAAGCCCCTCTCCAGCCCCACATGGGCTGAGCAGATGGAGGCAGTCCTGGCATGGCCTAGTGACAGATGTTTTGCTGTCACAGGCTGCCGCCGCATTACCCGCAAAGGAATCGTTCGACACGGCTTTGGGTCTCACCGCTCCTCTTGTGAGTCGAGTCTTTGGACCTGACACTGATGAGGAGGATAAGCTCCTGCAGTGGGTGTTATCTGTCAGCAGGTCCCAGCTGCCATCAAGTCAACATGCTGTTCTCGCTCTGAGCCGCCGAGCCCAGTGGCACCTGTGGAGCACGTGAAACCCACCTCCACCTGCATGGACACCACTCAGCCTCTGCCCCAGGTGTTTGGACATCTCAAAGCCCTCATTCAGAGCCAGGTGGGAAACCAAGCTGTGGTCCCACCAGAGGAGGAGAGGCACGGGGCAGTTGTGATGTCCTGCCAGGGTATATCCCAGGAGGATACTAGTCCTAAGACCCCTATACCCTTTTTTGCCCTTTGTAGATGAGTTTTACAACCAGCTCATAGCTAAAACTCACAGCACAGGTTCCCATAGAGCAGCCAACATCTGGCTATCTTCAGCAAGGCCAGCTCCTCCCAAAACCAGGCGTCCAGGGACTACAGCACTCGGTGCCTGAGCAGATCTTCCCCTTCCATCCACTTGCAGTGGATTTGGATTGGGAGGAATTTGATGCTCTGAAGTCCATCACTGTATCTGTCAAGGCCTACAAGAGGCTTGAAGAAGATGCCGTGGGATCCATCCTTAGGGCATGGTATTCAAATGCCTCTTTGGCTGCCTTGAGGTCCCTGCTGGACGACCTTAAGGGCTCTGTGCATATCATTGAGGCTGTGAGGGACTGGCGCCACCAGGTATCACTTTTGGTTTCATTGTCCTGAGCGGTTGACCACCAAGTCAGAACCACCTGCACATTACTGATTCAGAACCTTTTTTTGTTTTGGAGGAACACCTACATTCAAGGTCAGCAGTTGCCTGACCTGATATTCCACAGAGTCAAACTGGGCCCCTCTTCTGTGGAACCTTGTTCAAACAAGAGATGAATGAGGTTGTTGGGCATGTGCATGACCTTCAGGACCACTCAGCAGATCAGACTTGCACCAAGGCTTTAGCAGACAGTGTTTGTTCACTGTCGTCCTGAGCCGCCACAGCCCGGAAGTGTTGCGTTCAGATCACAGCCACTCTCTCTTCCACTGGCACACCGACCTTGATTCCGTGACGTGCTAGGAGGAACCGGCAGTGATGCAAGAAGGGCAAGCGGTTCAGCAAAGCCAGGAAGTCAGGCAAGCCTCAGGGTTCCCGAATTTTGCATGCTGGACCACCTAGGGTCACACTGTGCCATGGCCTCAGACATCTCAGAACGCTCAGTTGTCAGTTGTCTTTTAGCCTTTCCTGTGCAATGGGATTCCATTACAGGCGATTCTTTGATCTTAAGTACCCTGAACTATTTGCTGCCCTTCAGCGAAGAGAGGCCCCCTTTGAGCCATGAACCCATTTGGTTCATGCCACCCATAGAGGAACCCAAGCATTGACATTCCTAGAAGTGGTGGAGAAGCTTCGGAGGAAGTGTGCTATAGAGCTGATCAAGGATCCTCGATCGCTGGGGTTCTGCAACTGACTCTTCCTCATCCCCAAGTGGGACAGAGGCTGGCTCCCAGTTATAGGCCTGTCGAAGCTGAACACCTTGGTAGTCCCATCCTTCCGGATGGAGACTCCCCAGTGAGTGGCAGCAGCCCTACAGCCCCTGGAGTGGACATGGTCCTTGGATCTCAAAAATGCATTCTTCCACATGCCAATTGTGGAAACTACGGATATATCTGGGGTTTGCATTCTCAGGCCAGGTCTGCCAGTTCAGGGCGCTTCCGTTTGGCCTTGCCACTGCCCCTCTGGTGTTCACCCACTTCGTGCAGACAGTTGCTGCTAACCTTCACCAGACCACCATATGCATTCATGTGTACCTGGACGACCGGCTTATCCAGGTCTTCGCTACCTGGATTTGCAAGCGTCACACACAGACCGTTCTGGATCTTTGCCAATGCTTGGGCCTGATGGTGAACCGAAGAAAGTCCAGACTCTGGCTGGAGCAGATCTTGGTCTTTCTAAGCATCCAGTTCGACCTGGTCACCTACACCTGTCACCCCTTGGAGAACAGGTGAAAGAGTGTACAGACCCTGCCGAAGGCCTTCACTTGGTGACCCCCTTTTTGGGTGACCATGACCCAATAATAGTGTGACCATGACCTATTTTTTCAAGGTCATTAAGCACTTAAGAAAAGGACATTTAATTCAATATCTTGATAAAGAATAAGGCAAATGATGCCAAATGCACCACAAATGTGCATCATGTGTAAGGTTGATATTGTATAATAAAGATCTTCCATGAAATAAAAACAGGTCACTGTGTGAAGTATCTGTGGCACAATAACATCCAAAATATATGGAGACATGAGACTATACAGAGTACTGATGTACATTTACCTGTAGATCAATCCTTTCCCATATACACATGCACATGCAACCTAGGTAATACATTCCCTGGTGGTTCTCTGGGTGTTCTTACATTTGACTCTGAGTGAATATTTTACACTTTTGTTTCATATTGTTTTTCATTAGCTTATACAGTCAGAATGGTTGCTGGCACTGGAGTACATGTATATTTTTGGGTCATCATAGGATGTCACCTTGCTCTAGTTCTTAATGTCAAATCTTTAGTGTACACTACTTGATCTGAACTTCAAACTACTAAACATTTCTGTGACAAATGTTTCAAAAGATTGATCAGGTCACCCTGCGCTGTTCATAGGAAAAAAGCATGTCATCTATGTATTCCACATGAAAATCATAAAAGAATTCATGTTGTCAGATTTCACAGTATTTTATGTTAATGTTGATACTTTGGTAACTCTGGAATTAATTATGTAACGTTACCTCTCAACCACCATTGCCAAGACCTCTGTGTCTCAGCATGACGCCCAAGAAATCAAGATGAGAAGCTTGCCACTCACACTTGATTCTGAAAACCTGACGGTCCTGTGGTGCCATCTCTCAGTCCATGTGAAATGGATGGTGATGTCATGTGCACATGCGCCCTGTATCATCCTTCCTCTTTTTGGTGCCATTACTGGCTTGCTCTTTTCGAGTGAAGCTCCATGAACAATGGTGCACACTTTTTTTTGTGCTCTTGCACGCTTTTTTTTGTGGAAAATCTTTTCTTAGCGGTCCGGGCATCTACGAATACCTAGATAGCTTATTTCTGTGATCGGATACCACTGAAATAGTAAGTGCAAAGTTGGTCGTTTGACTTGTACATAGATTCCTCAAGATGGTGTTCCGGCAAACAGAACACAGAGAGAGGGAAAGCAGTGCCCACCAGGTTATTGCTTCCTTTGGAGACAGTCTATTGGTGTTGGGCCAGATACCACTACGTCAGCATCCTCGTCCTTAATAGAACGTGGACAAAAGTTGGATTCTCGGAACCACTATGTGGCAGCCTGGAACGACCATCCACACTGCTATGGTTGTCGCCTGCAGTTGGGCCAAGTATTCTCTGGTGAGCAACTTGCAAATACTGCCAGGATTGGGGGGAGGAAAAGTGGCTGCTCTGTCAGCAGGCAAGGAGGAAGTCAGATCATGCTAGGCGTCATGTCCAGACACAGAGGTCTTGGCAATGGTGGTCGAGAGGTAAGTATACTTATTAATACCGGTATTACTCCAAATATCCTGTCTCTCTTTGCTGTCATTGTTGGGTTTGGAATTTATGAATATGGGTCATGTTTTTCTGTACTACTAAATGATACAGAAAAGGCCATTTGCAGCTTATTGTCCATTTTGTGGCCTTATATTGAAAAAAAAAAATGAAAGTGCATGCATATACATTAGAATACCAAGTGCCCATGTAACTGTAACTGCTGGTATTTGTACATGGGGGGGGGGACAACATGCATACATCGTTCAAAGTGTACTTTTCTCTTTCAGGTCAGCAAGTCCAGTCCTTCTTTGCTGGTGCATCCTTGAATGGAGTGTATAACTATTACGAAGGCAGATTGAAAGCCCAGGATCTTATCAGTGCTGTAGGTCAACTGTATCGAGATCATAGTGTGAGTAATGCTACAGTTTTTGTGTAGACAATTTAATATTAGGCAGAAACAGTAAAAACTTCTTGTGACAGGAGAACAAGTGCTTGAAGAGAATTGATCAATGTGATATTACACATTATTGTAATTTCTTTCACAAGAAACCACCCTCTCACGTGCTTCACACGTTTCCAGGTCCTATACAACCCCCTATTAATCTACCTGTCATCAGAGACTACCTGTCCTTTCTGACCATATTTTGTTGTGGTAAGAGTGGTCTCTGGTGACAGACCTTTTTCTCTTTCTTTCTCTTTTAACTTAAAGTAAATGACAAAGTGAGATATGTATCAACTATTGTTAGCTCTGGGCTCTTGTCAGTCTGCAGTGTGACGCACATATCTCGCCACAAACCAAACAACTCGAGGTGTACATTTTAGGACCACTTTGATGATATCTCTCTTCATACAGTCAATGACAAGTTGTTGATTCACTGAAATAACAATACTATAATACTTAAAATACATGAAATGTTCTTATTCCCTGACTATTTCATATTAACTACGACCATTACATTTTAAATGTATTTCAATTATGCAGTCATTATATATGTCTCTCATGTTTAGAATGCATGATATAATGCAGTACATCAATAGTTCATATAAATTGAAATATTTGTGGCCTTGGAGGCATGCATGTGCCATGCTCAAGATGTGTACAACTTAAAGGCAGTATATATTCTCGTCAGAGTCTAGAGAAACAGGTTTCGTTCAAAAGACCCAAGAAAAACAAAATATCAGTATAATAAATTTACAATAAATCTACCAGTTACTTACAGACTTTCGGCGGTCCATAAATGATTCAAAGCCGCTCTCTGGCAGAATACAAACAGTGTAACAGATATAAAATTTACTCATTATGACTGGTGCTGAGCATACGAAGCAGCAGTAAGGTGCAGAGCGGTCCTTCCCCGTGGGGAGCGAAGGCTGAAGTGCCCGAGCGGACAATTGGTATCAAGCAGGTTAAGAAAATCGCATAGGTATTTATATTAGCTGACATTGATTGACAACAATGAGCCACATGGACAACGCACAGTGATGCATGTACACAATGCAAGACGCAAAACTTTATAATTGGAAATGATTCCAGAAATTAAGAAAGAAATCATTCACAGTTGAACTGTAAATGACATGCAGAGCTGATGAAATCTGACTGCATCTACTGTCAGTCTATCTGTGAGACTGTTTACAGTATAAATTTCTTAAAAACATAGCTTATAAGATTTTCAGGTCACTGTGACTTAATCTATGGTTACTCTGAACTATTTACTGACTTCGTTACTGCAGACTCTTCCTTGCCTTGAAGGATTTTGTTCATCAGTGTTATTAGGAAGAAATGTCATCATGAGGATTTCACGTCAGTGCAACATATTTGTGGGTCATTTTGCAGCAAAGATGAATCTGTCATATTTGGTGGGTATTGTGAGCAATAAGTTTATAGGTAAAGTGAGTAGGGCGAGGCATCCTAGGGATTGCTTGCAATCACAGCTCTCTGATATTTACCTCAGCCAACTTGTCAGTCAGCTGAAATTACAGGACAGTCAGTCCTCTGTCCTTCTGTCTGTCCGTCGTTCGTTTTTGTCTGGTCACAATTTCTTTGAAACTGTTGCCAGATCCTCTTCAGACTTAGTAGGGATTGACCCTGGGTAAGTCTTTACAGTGTTTATTAACAAGGTCATGTTACAGTGAATTTTGGATTTTTTATGAAATTTTTTTATTCATTTGCTGGTAAATTAAAAAAAAAATCTCCCGCCAAATCAGTGGGTGACCTTGGTCCTATCCCAAGGTCACAGAGCTGCAAGTGTGATGAATGTCTAGGTCAGCTAAGCATGGGTTGTTCACACAGCCCCCGTGTTATCTTGGTAATGGTGGATCCTGTTATTTAAAAAATGTTGACACCAGAAATGTGCGAGGAAAGACTTTGATATTGCAAACAGTGGTGACCATGATGACTTCAACACTGTGAGCGAGTGAAGACTTGGGTATTGAAAAACAGTCATGATAGTCTTACAGAAAAGTTACATATTGTTTCAAAGGTCACAGGACCACTTTAGTCTGGGCTGCATGCAAGGTCAGCCTTGCACAGGACTGTCACAGTCCTCTAGTTATTATCAATGTCTGTGTGTTAAGGTTATTTTAGACTTCTTTGGAACAGCCAGACAGAGTTTTGAAAAAATTTTGATCAAGATTATAATCTGAGTAAAGATGATAACGAAGTTGCAAAAATGATGGGGATATATTAATTTTTGATGAAATCATGGGACATCAAACTTTGGGTACCATGTATTGGTAATTGCTACTACTAGACAGGTATACAGCTGCGATGCAGTGCATGGACAGTCTGTATTGCAATGCTGTATGGAATACTTTGCTTTTGCACATACATGTACAGGCTCCCCAGGTGCACTTTCATCAAATCTCTGGAGATGATGAAGCAATAATCATCGTGATCATGTATCCCTCAAACAGGGGATGTATGTGTAGTGTTTAGTGGAATTCAAACTTTTTTTTGTTTTCTGAATTATCATACAAGTATCTGGCTGAGTATATCTGATATATTGGCTTATATGTGTCTATAATGGTGGATTCTATGCCCATGTTATTAAGCATAAATAGGATAGCTGCGTGTAGTACCTACATGTATGACATACCTTTTGATGCTGTTCATTTTGACTTCGAATGACCTTTTAAGGTCAAAGTGACAATACTGGCTTATGTGTTGGTAACATCAAACTTCAATTTTTGGTTCAACTATTGATCATGTTGATAAGCACCAATAAAGTACATGTATAGGGCAGTAAAGCCCGGACCCCCCCCCCCCCCCCCCCCCGAAAAAAAAAAGTTTGAGAAGAATTTGTATGGGTCTGAAGGCAGTGTATTGAATTCCGAAGCATGTTGTGGTGGAAAATTACTGAGGTTTGCAACATTCTGCTTAGCTGACTCTTAAGCCATTTTTGTATCTGGCTGGTGACTTGTGAGAGTCCTGGGCAGTCCAATATTCCAGGGCCATAGGGTCTGCTAATCATGCAAAATATTCAGCAGACTGCTTGCAGAACTTTGCAATTTGTGTTTCTTACTTGCAGGTGCTGCTTAGCAACTTACTGCTGAGCGACTTGGTATCTTTACGAGGAAAACTGCTTCCACATGAGTTTGAGGAATTGGTTGGCAGAATGTTGACTTTGTCATCGCAGACATTTGTAGCAGACATAAAGACAAGCAATCCACGTGATGTATGCAGACCTTTCTGTCACTAATAGCATTTGAGTTACTGATTATCAAGAAATCTTTTCTGTACTGTGTATTCCTTATGAAACTGTTATCACTTCCATAACTAATATTGCCATACGTACATTCATACATACATAAATACATACATACATACACACACGCACGCACGCACGCACGCACACACACACACATACATACATACACCCCACACACACACACGCACACATGTATTTATGCAATGTCACCCACAAATGCATGCATGCATCCACAATGTTACTTCCTGTGATAGTCTCCAGTCTGAGTCACAAATGTCATCAGGAATAGGAGAGGTCACAGTTAACTAGCAGTTTTATATGTATTCAGTTTCATACACGATGTTTGAACCCAATAGATGGAATTATTCTAGCAGTCTAAAAATGTGTTTATTGTACTGTTCCCATTCGAATGTATGTTCAAGTAACGTAAAGTGAGCTTTGGCAGGTGAGGCTTTTTTATGTCTGCAATTTTGTCTGACAATTTTCTCGGACAATATTACACTTAGAAAGTCCGAACTTGGTATGATGATAGATCCTTACATGAAGTTGAGCCTGTTTACAAAGACGGTTGAGTGCGTTTAAAATTATGAAAATAAGGGGCATTTGAAATTTTAAATCTTGAATCTATTCAAAAGTGTTATTGGTAGAAATGGCAGTCCAACTTCTATTTATAGGTTTGTGATGTAGGCATATCCAATGAACCACAAGCAGATGTTGCAGAATTTTAATTTATGCTAATTAGGGGCACGTGAAAAGTTTAAATGTTGCATATCTTCAAAACTGTTATAGGTAGAGGTGCCATTGGAACTTCTGTTTATAGGTTTGTGCTATAGGCACTTCCAATGAACCACAAGCAGAAGTTGTAGAATTTTAATTTATGCTAATTGGAGGCACTTGAAAAGTTTAAATGTTGAGTATCTTCAAAACTATTACAGATAGAGATGCCATTCCAACTTCTATTTGTAGGTCTGTGCTACAGGCATATCCTATGGATCCCAAACAAAAGTTGTAGAATTTTAAATGCTAATTAGGGGTACTTGAACAGTTTGAAATAAATGTTGAATATTTTCAAAAGTATTATAGATATAGATGCCATTCAAATTTCTATTGGTTTGTGATGTTGGCGCATCCAGTGAACCACAAACAAAAGTTGTAGAATTAAATCTATGCTAATAAGGGGCACTTGAAAGGTTTGATATTGGATATCTTGAAAACCATTATAGGTAGAGATGCCATCCCAACTTCAATTTATAGGTTAGTGCTCTAGTTGTATTCAAAAATCAGAAGCAAAAGTTTTAGAATTTTTAATGATACTAATTAGGACTAAGGAGCACTTTGAAAGATTAAATGTTGAATATCTTCAAAGCTATTATAGGTAAAAGCGCCATTCCTAATTTAATTGATAAGTTGCTGATGGTGCATCAAATAAAGCACAAACAGAAGTTGTAACATTTAAATTTTTGCAAATTTTGGAGGCACACAGATTTGCTTAGTAACAAATCTTATTTTATGCCCCCTTCGAAGAAGGTGGGGTATATGGCTTTGCCAAGTTTATTTTATTTTGTTTTATGTTATTTTATTTAAATTTTCTTCATTTTTATTATGTTTTGGCCATTTCAGCTGTACATATAGATTTGCTATGAGTTCCTCATCTGTCTTATAATGAAGCAATAATATACATCAATATACATACAATAGGAATCAGATTAGAAAGCCTGTGTGGAAAGTTTCTTGCTCGGCTGACTTGTCAGTACCTGTCAGTCAGCTGAACTTATGTGATGGATCATAATCACTCGTCTGTCCATTGACATCAACAATTCAAGTTTTCATCATCTTCTTCACGGCTGTTGGCCAGATCCACATTAAACTTGTTACAGGTGTACCTTGGGTGGGTTTCTCCCAAGTTTGTCCAAATGGTCACCCTTTAGTGATTTTTGGATTATTTATGTTTTTTTTTTTTGTCAGGTGACTTTTCAGCAGAGCTTGTAAGAAGGTTGGTAATCCAGTGTCCATCTGTCTGTCTGTCTGTCCACAACTCCTATTTTGTACTTCTTCTCACAAACTCACACAGAAAAGGAGGCATTCATGTTTACCTATATTAACTGCAGACCCCTGTGGCGTCCTCTATGCCTCAGCCATGGTGCAGGCACTTGTACTAGTTATGTTACTTAACCATCCAGATGTATCACTTTTTCTTCTGAACAAATGAAATTTTCTAAATATTTTCAGCATTTTGTTTGTTTTAAAACTTAGTGAATGAATGAATGTCAAGGTCAGCTGGGAACAGGCTGTTCACACAGCCCTCTTGGTCTTTTTGTTTTTTTTGTTTTTGTTCATTTTTTGCCAGCACTCTTAAAAAAATCTCCAAAACTGCTGAGCCAGTTGCTTTGAAATTGCATGGGGACACTTCTGGGGACCTCACAACCTTAATTGACATGTGGCACTGTGATTACTTTTCATATTTAAAAAAAAAATTTTTTGTGTGTTTCCACTTTTCTCCCAAATGGTAAGTTGGATCCTCTTCAGACTTACTGGGAATGTACATGGACTTGATCTCCACCAAATTTGTTCATTACATGGTGGTGCTGTTGTTTTCTGATTTTGTACAAGTTATCAAACATGGAAAAATTCAGTGAAGGGATATGTTCATGTTAGCAACAGCGATGGTGGTCTTAAAAGTGACCTTGATGTCATTCTGAAGTTCACAGGACCACCTCAGTCTGTGTATGTGAGATCAGCTGAGCACAGAACTGCTACAGTCTTAATTTCAGGCCTACGTGTAGATGTAGTTTTTTTTCCCAAAGGTCAAGGCCTGGATTTTAGAGATTTAACTGATTGAAAGGTCAAACTGACATATTGGCTTGAAATTTTTGGTAATGGTGGATTCTTTTCCCAAACTGTACCATTAAACACTAATAGGAAAGTACATATAGGGTTTCTTTGACCTTGAGTGACCCTGAAAAGTCAAATTTGCATACTGTAAATTGCTTTTATTTCGCTGTATTTTTATTTTTCGCTTATTTCCCTGATGGCACAAAACTGTTAAAATAAAGGTACAGTTAAATAGCAGTTTAACATTGATTTAATAGGAATTATGGCAAAAAATAGTGAAATTAGAAATTAAGTGTAATTTGTGAAAGGCAAAAACTGTGAAAACCTACACACGCAAAAATAAGTATATTTACAGGAGTGAGTTGTTTCTTGGTAATGATAGATCCTGTCCCCCTTTTTTATAAATTGATGACTCCAGAAGTGTGCAAGGGATATTGCAGACAGTGCTAATGGTCTTGAAGAAAGATGACCTAGATATTAATCGAAGGTTGGTTACAGAACCATTTCAGTGTGTGAATTGAAGGTGAGCTGAGCGCAGGACTGTCTCCTCATTTTAAAAATGTGACAGATCTTCAATACAAATTGAATCACGTACCGTCGCCTGTCAAACAATATACAAATGGAATTATGAACCAAATACCTATCCCATCCTGATATGTAGAACAAACAGATGCAAGAAAAGTTTTACACCATATTTATTATGTTCTCCTGCACAGAAGGTGGGGCATATAGCTTCAAATGCTCAAATGAGTTGGTCTGTCAGACTGGGGCCTCTGCACAATAACTTAAGTTTTTAAGCTGTGACTTTTTTAATGCACATGTACACTGTATGTATACTCTTCTATGAAGGTTACATTAAGTTCAAAGATGGTTGACCTTGACCTATTTCACAAGGTCACAGGGCCATCTTGGCTCAATTTGGTTTCTGCATCCTTACATTAGTAATTTTTGCATTGTTACTTTCATATTGCACAGGTTTATGGTCCTCTGCAGGGGCTCTGATAAGTTTGAAGATGGATAATCTTGATTCAGTTCGTAAGGTCACAAAGACACTTTACTGCATTTAGTTTTTGCACGAAGTGCATTTTTCAGCAACAACTTTCACATTGCACAGGTTTATGGTCCTGCATAAGGGCTGAGTTAATTTTGAAGAATGGTGACCCTCAACCAATTCTCAAGGACACATAGCTAGTCAGTACAGTTTCTGCACAATCAGTGAAGATGTTTTTGAGCTGTCACTTTGATACTGCACAGGTGTATAGTCCTCTCGAGGGGCTAGGTTGGGTTTGAAGACAGGTGAGCATGATCCAATCTCCAAGTTCACAGAGCCACCTGACCTTATTTTTTTGCGATTGGTCTGGATCAGGTAGCTTAACAGATGCTGAAAATAAGAAGATTAAACTGTCACACAGATCTCTGGTCATTTGTGATTCCCCTGCTGGTTGATACTAGAGCACAGGACCATCTTGGTCCTCTTTTAAGCCTTCTGTAAGGGCTTGGTTAACTCTAAAGGTGGGTGACATTGATCTAATAATGCCTGCTTTGAAGAATGTGGGTAGATTGGCATCAATGTTTTACAAACTTATTTTTTTAAGGCGTGAGAGCCCACCTAAGGCTTTCAAATTGCCTAACTTTAGGCTTTATCCCTGTTATGATACTTCTGTGTTTACCCTTAAAGCGCTGATTTAAGTTTAAGTCAACAGCTTTCTTCAGGACACTTTGCGCAAATTGCGCGCAAATTGTCCGAGCAAAGCTGTTGACTAAGAATACTTTTTGCTTTAGACTAGGCTTGCTGGTGTTTGAATGAAAGGTATCTTCACAAGGAATTTGACTCTTTTAACCATTACATGTGTAACAGTAACGAGAAAGCAACAATAGCAGTGATTAGCACTTGAAGGGTTAAGTGTCCTTTTACAAGGTCAGATCTCTCTGTGTCACAGGTGCAGTATTTCAAGCACAACTGGCAGAGCATGTCCTCCCTGCTGCAGGCCAGCTGTCATATGGCAGGCATCAAGTGCAAGATTGATCTGATTAGTGGGGATTCAGGCTGGAATGAAGGCCGAGGCCTGCACAGAGTGACTGTGAACATCGGAGTGAGATACTTACCAGTGGCCTTGTGTCACCGACTGAGACCCACAGCACAGGTAAGGCCATCCGATGATGTCATCAGAATTAATCTGCTATCCCTTTTCTGGCTAAATAAAGTGAAAAGTATTCACATGAACATAAATCAATGCAAAGTACATGAATACAATTTTTTGGAACACCTTGTAATTAGAATGCACACAAGTGTAGAATAACTTTTAATAATTTTTGCCAATTTGCATATTGTTTATATGGACATACTATCAGTTGGCTTATAAGTTTCATTTACCTTTGTGTGTTTTGCAGTTACAATGGGTCAAAATTGCTGCTGCTATGCAGAATAGGTTCCTGAAATTTAGCTCTATAATTTCTGAACCAACATGGAGGGTACTTTTTAGCCTTGTGCATTTACAGGACATGTACATGTAATTCTGCGAAAACAGTTTACAATTTGATTGAACCAGGAAACAGTCATTGGTACATTTGTATACCAATGTGACATGGAAATTCTGATCAAGGAAGTGTCGGTTACAGAGTAGTGTGACATTCACATTAACTGTGCATGGCGTGTGCTTTGACCTGTATCATTAAGAAAAGGAAGTAACCACACACGGGTACATGGGCAGATCCCTGTATCAGGCACGCTAAAATATATGTCCCTCTTGCCAAACTAGAAACTTGGATAAAATTAACTGTTTAAAAATCTTTGTCATGCCCTTGGCACACACACTGAGCTTGACAATAGAAATATTCAGTCATCATAGTATAAAGGAATAAGTCTTTATTCCCGTAAATGTAAGCAGCAGAGTTGGTAAGCCTGTGTCATGAGAGCTGTCTGTCCTCATTGTCATTGGTAAGTCTGTGTCGTTACCCTGCTCATTGTCATTGGTAAGCCTGTGTCATGACAGCTGTCTGTCCTCATTGTCATTGGCAAGCCTGTGTCATGACAGCTGTCTGTCCTCATTGTCATTGGTAAGTCTGTGTCGTTACCCTCCTCATTGTCATTGGTAAGCCTGTGTCATGACAGCTGACTGTCCTCATTGTCATTAGTAAGTGTCGTTACCCTCCTCATTGTCATTGGTAAGCCTGTGTCATGACAGCTGTCTGTCCTCATTGTCATTGGCAAGCCTGTGTCATGACAGCTGTCTGTCCTCATTGTCATTGGTAAGTCTGTGTCGTTACCCTCCTCATTGTCATTGGTAAGCCTGTGTCATGACAGCTGACTGTCCTCATTGTCATTAGTAAGTGTGTCGTTACCCTCCTCATTGTCATTGGTAAGCCTGTGTCATGACAGCTGACTGTCCTCATTGTCATTAGTAAGTGTGTCGTTACCCTCATTGTCATTGGTAAGCCTGTGTCATGACAGCTGTCTGTCCTCATTGTCATTGGTAAGTCTGCGTCATTACCCTCCTCATTGTCATTGGTGAACCTGTGTCATGACAGCTGACTGTCCTCATTGTCATTGGTAAGGCTGAGTTGTGATAGCTGACTGTCCTCATTGTCATTGATAAGCCTGTGTCATGACAGCTGACTGTCCTCATTGTCAGGTAACAGCGTCAAGATCTTGGCAGGAAATTAGTATGTTTACAAGTGTATTGGTACGGTAAAAGAGAAAGTGTATCTGGTAAGGGAAAAACAAAAGCAAGGCTCAATTGCCACCCAAAAAAGACTGTGAGTCTCGGTTACCACCCACATCAGTTTCAGAGCCTTGTATCAACCCTTTTATTTCTTTAAGGAACAAGATTTAAACAAAAATTGATCTATTTTTGAGTGATAGTAAGAGTAATAATTAGATTTTATTCTGCTCATTTGTGACAAGTATTGGTTAAAATAAAACTTTTTTTTAACTGCTGTTTGTTCTTAAAAATACTTATACACTTTTGTATACTAAACATGATAAAGACATGTAGGTTTTTGTAAACACAATAGCCTCTTATATCTACTCACTTGTTATCACTGTGGCTTGAGGTATTTGGGGCGTACAAGCACATACTGATGGAGAAAGTATATAAGAGAGTGGGTGAACATATCTTTTACATCAAGAACAAAGATGTAAGCTAACCCCTAGCCAGACATTTCTGAGTGCGCCTGAGCATGATGGGACTGATCTTCTGCTAACCATCTAAATCTTAAAAGACATCTGCACCTCACCTGAGAGAGCATGCGCCTGCCATCTCAGGCTGTAAAGACAGAACCACTGGATATATCAGCTGTGCACAGAACCACTGGATATACCAACTGTGCACAGAACCACAGGATATATCAGCTGTGCACACAACCACTGGATATGTCAGCTGTGCACAGAACCACTGAAGGGGGGTAAGGGGGGCTTTCGGTATGCTGGTACAGGTAATTATTTTTCTAGAGTACGCAGTACAGAAAATACAAATCTTTCAAAATTTTGGATAGTACGAAGTACGTAAAATAAGAGGGCTTCCAGTACACCAGTACAGTAAATAAAAAGCCCCAGTGCACCAGTACGGGAAACCCCTTACCCACCCTCAACCACTGGATATGTCAGCTGGGCACAACACAATGCTACAGGAGCCATTGGCCTCAGTGTTATGGGTTGATTTTAGCAGACCTGTTAAGTCTCATGCTGAATTTTTGTATGCTCTGCTTATCTACACAACTCTAACTTCATACGAGTCCCTACATAAGCTGATGCTTGGAGTGCTATGACCTGTTGTAAGGGTTTTCTATACAACTGCTTTCACACTATCCTGTCTTTAGTCAGACATTTCATATTGCCATATTGCCCTGGAGTAAAATGATATTAAAGTCTCTTGACTATTTTTGTACCAGCAGTTGTATGTTGTGGTGGTGCACATGTTGCATCAGATATGGAGTAAAGGTACAAACAGCACAATGCTGCAGTAAGAGGCTGAAAAGTTAGTGCTTATTCAGTATGACTTGCATCCAGCCCCGTCAAACTCTCCTGACCCTGTAACAAGATTAAACATACTTTTTACTTTTTATCTCTCCATCACTTTGATGGCATGTTAGCTGAAATATTCCAAATATACATGTAGGGTAACTAATACAGTGTAGTCGTAAATTATTCCCCCCCCCCCCAATATATGTGACATTTCATCTAGACACCATGGTTATGAAAAACTATTTATATTTCAGTGGTGCCAGCTGACATACAACAGTTACGCAGATAATGTTACTGTTCGCTTTAGTGATGGGTCGAGAAAAATGTCACCAGCAAGTCTCATTGGTATATCACTTCACACAATGCTTCACTTAGGTACATGTATAGCATTTCCTTGGCATATGATGCGCACAATTACTGTGCCATCATAGTAGATGTGATCCTCGATTGTCAGCAAAAATGTTCTGTTAACATGAAATTGAAGTAGAAAGATTAATGCAGATCGGGATGCTTTTGGGTTGTTCGAGTGGGAAATTGTTAACCGTTTTCTGACAGAAGGAAATTTAATCATCAAATTATTTGGTATAAATTTGTGGCCACTGCATGAGCAAAAAATCGTAAGAAAAATTACTGACTGCACGGTGTGTTGAGGTTCTTATGCAAGTATTTGTTCCAAATTACCCCAAGCTCGGGGGTTTTCTTGCGCATACATCTTTTTTTTGGGAATATATGGACAATTAGAATGTACATGTACATCTTATGTTTCAGTGTACAAGAGTAGGTATAGGTCCATGTTAATTTTTTACACATACATATTACGTACTTGTAATAAAAGGAACATCGCAAAAGGTATTTATTCCACCACCATATAGTGGCTATTGGTGGCCCAGTCTTATACTACTGGTGTTCTTGCAGGTGTGATTCAAGAGAATGTGGACCAAATATTCAAACAGCTGCTACACATGCCATACAAGAGAGTGAACGCTCGACAGTTCCTGCTGACTGGAGGTTACTTATCTACAAACACACCAGAGGTAAGTTGGTCCCAGTAAGCTTGATCACATGTTGAAACAAGAAATTATTTGTTGCCTATCTGCTGCTGCTGGTAACAGACATGGAACAGAATAAAGCCACATATTTTTATGTTTATAGTTACAATTTTGAGTGCAAGGTGGCAGCACCACCTTGTGTCAGCCGTCCTTGGCTATCACCGTGATCTGACAACATGCATGTATATTAATAAGACTGCAACAGGAGAATAAATTTATAATAATGGTTCTCCAAACTGCTCATGTATTTTCAGGAAGGTGAGGTTGCTGTGGATAGTGACGACAACACAAGGTCTCTATTTATGAAAGTGAAGTTGTTGGGGTCTTTATCCATGCAAGTGAGTTTCACAATTACTGATGCTGCTTCTGTGAAGTTCAATTTTATATATTTACATTCAATCTCACTTATAACATTGCAAGTATAGGAGAGAGCCTGGTGTGTTATGAGACCATAACACAATAGATTGTGTGTTATGGAACCATAACACAGGTGTCCTGCCCACATTCCAATTAGCCACGCCTTCCTGGGTTTCCGGAACTTAACACTTGAACATACTCGGCAAATCAGTTTTTGATCGTTTCTCTTAATTCTGTGTATTAAGATTCTAAATTTCCTGTAATTGAGCAGAAAAATTCAGAGGGAAATATAAGTATAAGCAATGAGGGTCGCTTGAATTGTGTGTGTTATGGCATAATGACGCGGGTGATTGAAGCTGGCATCGGGCGAGGTGCACTGGCGTGCGCCACGCCCACGATGTCAGCCTCAATCACGCGCATCATTATGCCATAACACACACAAAATCGACCCTCATTTCTTAATTGTCATTGATAGTCAGTGAAAGCAAGACTTGTTTTTGTGAGTGATTGCCAGACAGTTGTTAGGGACTGGTTACACCGGGCACCTAAAGTTATTGGGTTCAATTGGTCTTCTGATGCATACATGTGTATATTTAGAAAACCATGGCAAGGCTTTCACATTTTAGATTTCACAAAATGGGACAACATGCACAGTGTTCCATAATCAGGATTCTCTTGTGTTTTTGTTAAGTTTGGTCAAGTATATTCCATTGAATGCTAACATGGAGGGAGATGACATTTTGATGGTGCAAGGAACAGTTGATATCACCAGTTTTATTAGATAGCTTCAAGTTAAATGCTTAAAAAGCTTAATAATTTTCAGACACAAATAAGGCACCCTAACAGAACACCCGACTGCTGGTGGTTTGCAGTGGGATTAACATTTGCCACAAGACGATTCATGCTAAGTCAGAACTAGTGGGAACATAACTAAAGTCTAAATCCAGCAATAAGTAGGAACATGGCTAATATCTCAATCACAGCAATAAATGGGAGCATGGCTAAAAATTGAATTATATGTTATATATATGGGTGTATGACACTTTGTCGAACAACCTTCGGTCGAATAACATTTTCGTCGATGGATAAATTCGCCTACCCGACAATTGGTTGAATGTAACATACGTCGAATGTACAGTAGGGAGAATGCACTTTTCGTCGATGTACCGTTTGGTCTAAATTTGTCTGAAATTCGTCTAAAAGTGGTCGAAAAAAAGGTCGACGGAATAAGGCTGTCCGAATGCACTTGCAGTACACGCACGGCGATGGGCACAGTTCGTCGGTATCGTGCAGGCTCAATCGCTCCACAACCGCCTACCTCACAGAGTATGCAAGACTGTAATGCATATATATATATATATATATATATATGCATTACATATATTCCCCCCAAGAAGAACTTGAACTTTAGAAATAAAATTCTCTCAGAAGCAGCTTCTCTCGAGGATTTTGCTTTGGTTTTCATATTGGACACGGCCATCTGCGCTCTACTTTCCCCCTCATCGGGTAAGTGGTTGTGCTCCTTAAGTTTAATGATTGCCAGGTCAAGTTGGGATACAGCGCGGCATCTGCAAGAACGATCTTCACATCTCCAGTAATTTTTTTCGTTATTTTTCCTATCCTTAGTGTAGCGATACCCATGAAAGGTTAACTTCATGCCACCCCGAGTGCTTGGGTATGTGGTACCATACCCGATCGCTCCACCGGTAGCTCCTTCTTCATCAGAAGACATGTCGAAATGAATGTGAAGACCAAAGCAAAATCCTCGTTTATTTAAATCAAGGCCAATAGAAACAAATAGCCTATACAATGCCCCAAGTTTATTACCTCGACAAAGAAAGGAAATGAGAGCGGGAAAAAGTAAGTAATTGTTTTTCGACAGGTTGACCTGTCGACGAAAGTGCATTAGACCAAACTGTCATTAGGCAAAATTGTCTCAGATGAACAAGTCTGCAGGCAGAATGTAGCATCGACGGGATGACAGTTCGACGAATCGGCATTCGACGAACTGTCGTGCACCGATATATATACATACATACATACATACATACATATATATATATATACATACACATATACATATACATATACATATATACATATATACAGTGGTCCCCCTCTTATAAGGCCCCTCTCACCAGAGGCCACCCCTCTTGAAAGGCCAGCATTTCCGCGCAGAAAGTATGGTATTTCCATTATATTCTCCCCCTCAAGAGAGGCCACCTCTCTTATAAGGCCACTTTTTGGCTGCATTTGGGGTGGCCTTATAAGAGGGGGACCACTGTATACATATACATATATATACATACATACATATATATATACATATACATATATATATACATATATATACATACATATATATACATATACATATATATATATATATATATACATACATATATATATATATATATATATATATATATATATATATATATATATTTTCTAAGGACCGAGCAAGGGTCACAATAGCTAGAAGTTGAAGAAGTTCGACCGGTTTCGTTGTGTTTCACAACTCGTCTGGAACTGTGGGCTAACCGACGTTACGTCTGATTTATATGCCGAGGGGTAACTTTCTGTTGTCACGTAAAACACGCTATTGTGATTGCGTAACACAGAATCTCGGTTCTACCAAGACGTTATTGTCAAGGTGAATTAGATTCAAAAGAATTTGAATCCTGGCAGGCCAATAAAATAAGGACTGCCGTAAAAACAATGCTGGGGGTCAGCAAGTGTAATTAATCAGACATCTAGGTGGTGGTACTACCGTACCACAAAGCCCTGAACACAGGAGCTTGGGACTGTGTGTGAGAACACAGTGTGGGTGCGTGGGTGCGGTTTCCCTATGGGTTGCATAGGTAATATGCTACCCAAAGCAGAATCTCATGGAGGGATGAACTCTGAACATAAAATTTTAGCATTAGACCGAGCAAGAGAGCTCATCTCCCCATGATGTTGAGACCGAAAGGTTCAATGGAGCGCAATTGGTGCATCCAATGTCTTTCCCTGTCTAGACGCAACTGTCTGGTGCGTTCTAGACGGGGGGGAGTGCGGATATACTCTAAAATGTGCACTTTTAGAGCAAGACCCTGGTGGTCATTTTGGGCAAAATGTCTGCCCAGTGGCTGTGCAATGACTTTGTTACTGATGTAACGAAAGTGTTCGCGCAATCTGTCTTTGAGTGGGCGCATCGTTTGCCCCACATATTGTTTGTTGCATGTGACACGGGTAAGTAGGTACACTAGATTGGAACTTTCACAGCAACCTCCCTTGGGAACATGGTATGTCCGCCCAGTTTGTGTACTGGTTACTCTGCCTGAAGTGTCCAGACAGATACAGTATTTGCAATCAGCTCGACTGCATTCGTTACTGTGTCTCTTTCCAGATACAGCTGGATTCAGCAGTGTGTCTGTGTGACATCTGATCCTGCTATGGACCAGCATGTCTTTCAAACTGTCTGCCCTTCTGAAACCCACTATAACTTCCTTGTCGATTAAGGCTTCTGCATGCAGCGAGGCCTCAAGTGTTCTCCAGTGACTTTGGATGATCTGTTTTATAGGTGGAAGTTAGTTGAACGTTGTGATCAAGAAAAGCTTTTCTTGGTCGGTCTCGGTGGTTGGCTTGGGAGCCAAAATTGTGGACCTGTTTACTGAGTCCACTTTCGTTTTCGCATCAGTCAGAATTTGAGTGGGATAATCCCTAAGCTCATAATATTGGAGGATTTTCTTAGAATTTTCCTCATAATCAATGGTCTTACTACAGATCCGTTTGATGCTGAGCAGCTGGCTGAATGGTCCACCCACCTTAGAATGTTTGGGGTGGGCTGACCTGTAATGCAGATACGTATGAGTATCTGTAGGTTTGACGTAAAGGGTGGTGTACGCTTTACGTTGTGTGTCAATTCTGACGAGAGTGTCAAGAAAGTTAATCTCTGTGTCGGAGACGTGAGAAGAGAACTTGATGGTTTCATGGCAGGAATTCAAATGGGAGAGAAACTCAGCTAGTTGCATCTCGCCAAACGTCCAGATACAAAAAATATCATCAATGTAACGCCACCAAACTAAAGGTTGCAGTGGATAATGTAGCAGTTTGTTTTCCTCTAGATCTGCCATGAAGATGTTGGCAAATGAGGGGGCTACTTTGGTTCCCATAGCAGTACCACTAACCTGCAAGTAGTGGTCACCATTGAACTCGAAGTTGTTGCATGTGAGGACTAGTCTCAGTAGCTGAATGAGTTCTGAAGTGCTGGGCTTATCCGAGTGATCCCTATTATGTAATAGGGCTCTGGCCGCACTGTGAAGGCCTTCATGAGTCGGTATGTTGGTGTAAAGAGAGTTTACATCCAACGTGACCAGAAGCGCATTTTCTGGTAAAGGACCCAGTGCTTCAATCTTGTTTATAAAGTCAGTTGTGTCCTTTATATAACTAGGAATTTTTTTCACTAGTTGTTTGAGAAAGAAGTCGACGAAAGCCGAGATCCTTTCTGTGGGGCACTCATTGGCACTCAAGATAGGGCGTCCTGGTGGTGGTAAGATGCCCTTGTGTATCTTAGGAAGGAGATAAAGGCTCGGTACTCTTGGTTCCTTAATGTACAAATATTTGTACAATTTTGGATTGATGCTATTGTTTGACAGCATTTCCGTGAGGACATCAAGCACTTTCTTGTTGTGAGTGTTTGTTAAATTGAAATCAACCTTTCTATAGTGATTTGTATTTGACAATTGTTTGGTGGCCTCTGCAATATAGTCTACAGTGTTTTGTATGACTATACACGAGCCCTTGTCTGCTTTTTTAATCACTATGTGTGAGCTGGTTTTAAGGTCATTAATGCCTTGTCGCTCATCCGCAGACAGATTGTCTGTATGTGGGATTCTTGGTTGAAATTTGGCCACATCATTCTTCACAGATCTACAGAAAGCCTCTAAACTGGGGTCAGCAAGATCAGCCTCTGTGGGCGTGAAAGTGCTGGGGATTTTGTAGCTTTCCTGTGAAGTTGTCCCCATGTTGGGATCTTGTGTGGTTTGTGTGGAAGTTACTGATGACTGAGCTGTCTCTGTGGTTGTGGACAGCATGTTGTTCTTGACTTTTTTGTGAAAAAAACATTTCAACTTTAAGCTTCTGAAAAATCTTTCTAAATCCCCAGCTATCTTGCCCATATCAGGTTCTCTGGGTGTGGGACAGAAGCTTAGACCTTTGTTCAAAAGGCTAATTTGGGATTCAGAAAAGTTGTGATCGGACAAATTAATCACTAGATTATCAGGGATTAGAGCTTGGCTGAAATCCCTGGCATTGTTTGAGTTGTTACAATCAACTGCATGTAAGAATTCAACTTTATCTGTATTATAAGAGTTGAATAGTAGTTTGACATGGTTACTCACCTTTCTAAGAGAAGAATGAGAGGCTGCTGTACCCATAAAGTTTTTAAGGGTAGGGCACGGACACACGTCTGTGGTTCCTGGTGCAGGTGGGACTGCAGTATGCTGTCCATATGAGTCAAAGTCAAACTGAAGTGAAAACTGCTCAGTAACTTCATCAAAACTTAACGTAACATAACTGCTAACTTTCAAACAAACACTGTCACTGTCAATGTATTTACAGTGATGTGGCTCCTTCAGTATTTCTGTCCCCTTCTGTTGTCCCGTCCATAGCGACGGTTTTGGGGGCGTGAATGGCCTTGTTTTTTTGAGATACTCGCCAGGAGTGAGGTCAAAGCATTGGTCTGGCTTTTTGTTAGATTTAGACCTGGTGACTGTGGGGAACGGGGTCTCTTCCCACGCGGGGAGCGAGGGCCCTGTCGCCTCCGAGATGGAGAGTGGTTGTAAGGTCTCCGTTCCTCTCTCACACGACTGTTCTCTCTCTCTCTCTGTCTCTGTCGGTTTGTGGGTCGCGAGTTGCTCGCATTCCCACGGGGTCGCGGTGGGGGAGAATCCCGCCTCTGCGCCCCGAGTTGCAGAAAAAGGTGATCAGTGTCTGCCTTTTCCATCTCAGCTTTCTTTGCGATGAGCTGATCTAGCTTTTTGCGCTGCCTCATAATGATTGGGGCCATTTGTTTACCTACAACTGTGGAGATAATCTCCGTGCATTTGCGGAGGCCTTGTTTGTCAGGACCGTAGCAATATTGTAGATTGCTTAATTCATGGCTACTTGCCTCTCTCAGTGGTATGAGCATCTCTTGCTGCATATCACGAAGTTGTTTCAGCTGTGTGGCTTCCGCCAGCATTGCCGTCTTCTTCCAGCTCTCCAACAACCGTCGTGGAGGAAGCATCCCTTGCGGAAGTCTCGGAGTGTACGCGAGATCTATATATATATATATATATATATATATATATATATCAGACACATACTACAGGTCCATAGAAATAGTATTGGTGGAAAAAATTGAAAACTATTATTATATAGTCATGTATAAGATGTATACATCACAGATTATATGATAGACCTATGTTTGCACAATCATTTTGAGTTGCATATTAATATATTTGTTACTGGGCTGATTGTCATATACATGTAGTTACAATAAATTAGACCAATGTCTGCGCACAAGTGAGCAGTAAAAGACATCAGATGAGAGTACAGTAGAAATTAACTTATTGCTATGTTCCAGTCTTTGATAAATGTTAAATATCTATTTTATCCAGAGTGAGTCAAAAGAAGGGTATCTATTCGATACCAAAATAGCACTTGCACTACATTCTCAAACATAAGCAAACAAATAACATTACAATAACAGATGAGAGCACATGGCTAAAATCTATAAACAACAACAGAGAACACATGGTTGAAATCTGCAAAATCCTTAACACTGGGTGTACATTTGGTACCTTGCGCCATTTTTTTGGACATCTATGTGAAATTTGTCAAAAACATGTAAAAAAAAGAATAAATTTCTTGATTAACTAGACGAACTTTACCGCAGGTTTCGTGTGTACTACAAAATCAGGCTGACAGCAGAAAAAAAAAGCATTGAACAGCAAAGATGTGGACAACACTGAACCAAACAATCCTGATGAACAGGAATATATCTTAAAATATTAATTCATGACTAATAAATTGGACTGTACAGTGCTCTCTGAACTTGATGGATGTGTCATTTTAGATTCTGCTCTTTTGTCTTGCAGAGAAGATTGCTTGGTGAAGTGTGGCCAAAACAAAATGACATGAAGATGGGACACTACGAGGAGAAACTGAAAGAAGAGACACTGACAAATGAGTCAGAAGGTAAAAAAATGTAACTATTTATATCTAGTATACAATGGAATGTTGTACTATACTCAACATATGAAATTTATCAGTTTCTGTTAAATAAGATAATAATAATATAGAAAAAATTTTTTTTTTTAAAACATGCAGCACATTTAACCATTATGTATATATATATATGTATATATATATTATGTAATACTATATATATGTGTGTGTGTGTATATATATATATATATATATATATATATATATATATATATATATATATATATATATATATATATACAGTGGTACCTCTCTTGAGAGACCCCTCTAATGAAAGACCACCTGTTTTGAGAGACCGCATTTTGACCTGCTGTAGGGCGGTCTCTCAAAAAAGGTACCACTGTATATATATATATATTAAGGACACAATACAACACTATAGGTCACTTAATCTGGTCTTCACACACTTAAAGGATTTGCCAGAGCTCTCATTAAAAAATGCATGGGTCTAGTGCCATATCATGCTGCTGCACTCTCTGATGCCGAGCTCCTGTGACATGTCACAGTGCTCCTGGCGGCAGTAATGCATCATAGCAAGCATGCGCAAATCGGTTTCCTACTATGACGGCCATTCTTGGTGGAAGCTCCCACTTTTTCCCACGGGAAAGAGAAGAAGAGGTAAAGGAGGCACCACCACTATTCCTCTTCTCCTTCTCCAGAGGGGAAAGTGCGAAGCCAGAACCTTGGTTCAGGCATTGGGCCAGCTTGGGAATAGGCAGCCACCTGCCTCGGTAGTTCCCATGCCAGAGGGTGGAGCTTTGGTGCACGGAGAGATTCTCCATTTGCCTAGCCTCACCATTGTAGTAGATACTGTGGAATTGGAGGCTCCACAATCTTCTCCGACCCCAGTGGAGGTTGATCAGATGGTCAAGCAGCTCTCCGTTGGGGAGGTCGCCTCCTTGGTGACCTATGCTGATGTGGCAGTGGGCTGGGGCGCTTCGGCGATTGAGCCTACCCCCACGCAAGCGATGGGTCTCTGGAGTTTGGCGACGGACAGGCCGGCATCATGGCTCTCCAGTTGCGTATGTGTGGGTTACAATATGGAAATCTTTGTAAATGCAGGTTTGTGGAGGCAGAGTTTTTAGCCTACAAGCTCAGAACATGAAGTCACTCCATAACATATAGTTATGGGGCAAAAATAATTTGAAAACTCACCCTTTTGTAAGACTGATAAATTTTAATTGCATCAAGCGAAGGTTTATTACAAACTACTGCTCCTATGTGAAACTGTTATATATTTTTACAAATTAACCTGTGCTAATCCTTAATGTGGACCTTTACGGACCTTGAGAGGTCAAACTGACAAATTAGCTTATATTTTGAAACAGTTGGATTTTATGCCCATGGTTACTATTAAACACGAATAGGAAAACACCTATGGGATTTCTTTCTATGCTGTTGATTTTGACCTTGAGTGACCTTGAAAGGTCAAACTGACATAATTTATTGATTTATATCTTGGCAATAATAGATCCTATCCCTTTTCATTTCAAAAATGTTGACACCAGAAACATGTGAGAGAAGAGTTTGATATTGCAAACAGTGATTATGGTCTCAAAGATGACCATAATACTATTTAGAAAGTCACAGGACTACTCAGCTTGTGCATCCAAGGTCAGCCTTGCACAGGTCTGTCACTAGTGCTGTTGTGTTTCATCATATGTTTGTCTCAAAAACTTTTGAATGTGTATTATAGCCAGAGGAGCAACGCAAGACACAGCTGATCGTGTTGATGGTAGTGAGGAAGGAGAAGGGGAGCCAGGAGCCAATACACAGGTCAGTGTCACCATTATACAGGCATATACACTATTCCCTCCTTTGAAAGAACTTACCTCCTGGACGAGGTTAGGTCTGACAGTGGTCTTCCGAGTCCCAATGGAGGTCAAATAACATGGGCCTGTTTCCCAATCGTATCTTTAAAAATAGAATAAAATATGTTTCAACCAGATAACATGGTAAAGAGGACATTTGGGACCTATGGTATTAAAAGACATGTTGTGTTTTATTGAATTGGTCACAGAGTGCAAGTAGCTATTTGACCTTGTTTAACATGTGTTGGGTTTAAATTTATTTCTGCTGCAATACCAGATGATTTTCATTCTCCAACTGTAACATTGAAAACACGTGAAAGTGGTCTGTTTCAAATTCATGGAACATTTTGCTGTGAACACATATCTTAAAAATACATTCATCATCAGAGTAAAATCATTTAAAATCACAAGTAAAGTCTGACGTGTATGTGTATGTATGTTTGCAGCCACATTTTGGGCCCGCAGATGGTGATGAGGACCAATATGATATGGAGTGGAACACACTGAAGTCCCACTTCTACCTGGCGGCCAAACAAAAGGATGGCTACTTTAGTCTGCTCACGTATGGTGAGTATACCATTCACTTTGTGCTTATAGCAGGGTTTTCCCCCAAGCAATTTTTAAAATTTCATCTTTCGAAACCCAGTTGCTGATTCTAGCCACGAGGAACACACAATGACACTGTACCTGTACTTTGTGAGAAATAGGACGGCAAGTGATTGGGTCACATTGCAGTCATAGACAGTGAACAGGAATATGACAAGTTAGGAATAGGCCGCATGTTGGCGACCCAACAGGTCCTAACGAGTTGTGGAAAGCAACAAAAACAGTTGAACTTTTATCCATTCACTATAAATCATTGTGGCCCTTGTTCAGGCCTCTTGCTCATAGTGAAATCAGTCATGTGTACAGTTATTGTGCTCACTGCTCAGGTGGCCAGAGTCAGTAACTGGATTACATAAAGGTCAATATTCTGGGGTTATAGAGCTTTGGAGTAAACTCTGCATAGATACAACAGTTGTATGACTTTTGAAACAATTGGGTGAACATATATTTCCCACAGTGCTGCATGGTTGGGGACAACCTTCAGGGAGCTTTATATTGAAATATTTCATCTTGCGTGGTATCATTTGTAAATAACATCATCATAATTCCTATCTTTTTCACAAATAAATTGGATAGGTGGATAATATGGACAATGTATAAGGTGGCTAGCCATCATAAACATTACAAATCAACTAAAAGCGCATCATGTAATAGCCTCTGCATATACATGCACCATAACATCCCCTTTAACGTAAGTTAAGCTTGAAGTGTCCAGAGCACTTAGATACTTAAGTCAAACTATTATATATGATTTATTATTATTTATTATTAATCTACATCATAGTTCACATAAAATGTCTTCAGAATTATGGCAAAATATGATATGATTCTCGCTATTTTCTTGGTCCAAAAAGAGGAGGTCACTTAAATGGGCAGGGGTGCTGAAAGGACACAATATTTTACTCGTTTTGGACTGTATTCATATTATGATTGGCATAGAAATTTTTTGACATGATGTTTTGTCAATGTTTTCTGAATGATGATTTGCACAGGGAATGCAAGTATGAATGTTTACTTTCTGAATATTTTGAAGCATTTTTGTATTGTCGTATGAGACTAAAAGTGAAGGTTGAACAGCTTTTAAATACAATGTGATAGATCATCATGTTCCTTGACCACCTAGAACAGTTAGGTTAATAGACTGTATGATGGTACATGTAGTAATTAAGAGTAATGTGAAATTACTGTTTGACTGCTGTTATGCACATGACATAAAAAATATCATATAGAAGGGACATCAGTCCAGAGGGCTACAGTAGAATATATCCCCATTGAATTTCACTGTAACTTGAAAATGATAAGCTTAAAAACCACTGCAAGTAGAAATGCCAAATTTTTCGTGTTAAATCTAAATATTTAACTTAAACGAAAGTGAAAATTTATTACAGTAGCCTCAGAGGTGATCAGTTTATTCAAGGTTCCTCTGACATACCGTTCAATAGGAATACACAACTCTAGCCCACATGAATTTTGTGTATTGAGTTGTGTATTCAAATGAATAGACATTAAACTGCTAATTATGACCCCTCCAATTCTGTCCACCAGGAAGTAATTTGGCATTGACATCACTGCTCTGATTGAACAATTAGAAATTCTTTACCCAGTGCTGCAATATGAATAATATGATTTTTTATGTATTTTAGGTGGTAAGACACAGGGTTTGCTGGGCAGTAAAGTGGCACATTTGTTTTCTAATGCCAGCGTGGTGTCCATTCTGCCTTACAGACACTACAAGCAATCCGACAAACTTAGGTAAGAAGACACAGCAACACACTTCTCCAGCTCAAGCTTCCCGAAAGTGTTGAATTTCAAATGTGGCTTGTTTCAGTGTTTTCACTTGAAATCATCACAGATGGAAATCATTTATAGCCGTGATTAGATGTGACCTATTAGGACAGCATGTTCCAGGTCTATGATATTCCTCCCCGTAGTTTGAATGCTAATAAAAGTAAACTGTTGAACCAGTCTTGTCACAACCAGGAAGAATTACTTGCTGCTTGCTAGAACAGACTTTTCATTCAGCTGAGTTTATTTATGGTTCAGGCTGTCAACAATTTAGATTATTGACTTCTGAAGAAAAAGAAAAATCTGCCAGATCCTCCTCAGAATTGGTTGGGATTTGCATTGGGTCCTTCTCAACCAAGTCTGTTTAAAATGTCGTGCTCATTTATGTATGCACCCAAGCTACATAAAGTCATGTAGGCTACTGCTTTCAACCCATGTTAATCATATGGTCCACTATATGGCTAAGTTGAGTTTAAAATCAGGTAACCATGACCAAATTTCCAAGGTCACAGAGCCATCTTCAGCTAATTTGTTGTGCTTTGTCTGGAAAAGATGGCTTGACATGTTAAAACTAAGAGTATGCAACTCTCACTCATGTTTATTTGGTCACATGATCTGGCTGACAGACAGAAAATTTGAGGCTGAAAGTTTTTAAATATTTGCCAAATTTTGCTGATTTGATGGTCACATCACATCATCATTCTGGGCATACTAGTGTATGAAGACACAGAGATCCTGATTTCTCCTCCAAATTCTGGATCTGCTCTTGGAAAATGTGCTTTGCAGGACATATTTGTTGGTTTTTTTGTAACATTTCTCTGCAAAGTTTACGCTAAGTTATAGGCTGTTGTTTGAAAGGAGCGAGCCATAGATATACTCAACTACAGAGTCTGTGTTGGAAGTTTTGATTACTGGTCTTAATTACCAACACTGGTAGAGAAACAGAAAACAACACACAAACATTAAGACTCAAAATTTTGCTTTACTTCATGTTCGATTTGTCAATATGTGATCTCAGTTTAAACACCCATGGATACTCTTTGAGAGCACAAACTACATTAAAGTCTTCCATCTGCAGAACTAAAGGAGGTCTACATGCTTTTAAAAAGTTTGAAATTAAAATTTGGAACAACCTTCCAAATGACATAAGAACAACCCAGAATTTCTCCACTTTTAAAAGGCTGTTGGAGCATTGGGGATGTTTTTTTTCCTGCAAGTGTAACTGTTACAGTTCTTTCTGCAGAATGTAATTGTGATCTTCTGGTGATCCCCTGACCATCTTTACCTGTGGTAATGACGGTGGGGGTGCAAAGCCATTACCCTGCCCCCGCGTTTTTGTTTATCTCTTCCACTTTTGCATGGAGTGTATATGAATTGTTGTTTTCATGACAACTTGTTTATTGTACTTTTATTAATATATATCACACAGACTTGCTCATAATAACTGTTGGAAGCTAAATGTAATCGCTTTTACCACTAAGTGTAGATAAAGCTTTGTATATTGTGATGCCCATGCTGCCTGCCAGCAGAGCACAGGACCACCTTGGTCCTGTTGTTAGTCCTCTGTAAGGGCTAGGTTAACTCTAAAAGATGGATGACCTTGATCTAATAATGCCTCCTTTGAAGAGTGCAGGTGGGGGAGCATCTAGATTTGACAAACATGTCTTCTTGTAACTTGAAAAGTTTTCATACAGTTTAATGAAATTTAAGTCTATATATGGCTTGTGATAGGATCATTTTTCCTCATAATTTTCATTGTATCTTGAACTATTGAAGATACATGTATTCTCATCACCTAACTGTGAACCTGAAATCTCTTAAGTTGTTTTGCTCTCCAATGTGGCCTCACATCAACATAGTGCATTGATGCTATCACTGAGGACTAGATATTTTGTAAAGCTCCTCCTTTTAACCTCTTGTAACCTACCTGTAGGAAAACACTGTTGTTTCTACACACTGCAATTGATTTGCAGAGTGTAGCAACAGCAGTGCTTTCCAAAAGTTTTGACCCAATTTTAATAGATTTTAATTTCCTAGTATGTAAAGTGCATGTACCAGGAAGGAGTTTGCTGCATAATGCCTATGAATACATCAGAGGGCTAGATGAATTTGGCAAACTAGGTATGGTGGGGGGGAGCCAGCATATCAAAGTGAATGCAAGTGATCACAGGTGTAGTTTTTTGTTTCTTCAAAGTAGTGCATAGTAATAACAGCTTTAAAGTGATGCATACCCCTGTGAAACAGAAGTAAGGCTGCCCCAGTCTCCTATGACCTCATACCTGGAAAGATCAGCCTCCAACATGCTGATGATTCTGCTCCTGTTAAATTTAGAGAGCTGCAAGCGACCCATGTGCCATGGCATTGTGGATTCACATTGATCCCTTTATAGCCAGTGGCCCCTTATAAAGCCCATAGGCACACAATACCAGACACCCTTTTTGCACCATTCTGGCTGTTATCTCACTTCCAGGACATTTCCTTTTTTATGTGACTGCTCAGGCATATGCTTATACAGCTGTCCTGTCCATGTTACATGACATTCTGTGTGAAACCCATATTTTTTTATATACAAACTAATTTTTAGAGAAGCCTATGTTAAACCAATGGTGGTGGCCTCTCCCCCCCCCCCCCCCCCCCCCCAGGAATACATACATTGCAATGTATGTCAATTCACTGTGTGCCCCCGCCTCGAAAAAAAAAAGGGTACACTACTTTATCCCTTGTAGTCCCCTGTTCCTTTAAATGTCCCCTCCTGCTGTCCTGGCACAAAAGGTGTTCAAAAAACCAAATGTTGTTTATTTTAATCATCAGTTATATAAAAATAAGGATGAAATATTTCTGTATACAAACTAACTTTTAGAGTAGCCAATGGGGGTGGCCTCTCCCACCCACCCACCCTCCACCCCCCCACAACTTTCCTTGGGACAGGTTGGGCACTGACCCACCCCGAGGAAAGCAGTGGACTCCGTCTCAATTCAATGCGCAAAGGGTCGATATGGTATCACGAGATTTTTCACACTGGTCAATTTTATGAAATGTAAATGGAAGACCAGGTAGTTAAAAAGGGACATTGTTTATTGTAGAGAGCTGACAGAGAGCCTTGGTCTACATAATCTACTGGTGTTTGTCACGGACCTCACCCCGCTCAAGGTGACAAAACTGCGGGCCATGCCACACATCACACACTTCCAGGTGAGTCTTTCATTGGGCACACTGGCACAAAGTCAGTTTTATTTTAAATACATTGAAGAAGGTAAATTATGAAGGTGAAGAGGGGAAAATTGGTTGGTGCTTTTGCAGCTTGGGCAAAATGCGTAGCTTGCTTGCTCAGTATTCAACACAGCTGTCACCACGAACTGCAGTAATAGCAAGCCTCAGGACAGAGATGAGTGGTTCTTGTAGCCACCCTGCACAGGGCACTTCAGTCAGTGGGGCTCAGCTTGTGTAAACCAAATAGTTACATGTACTGTAATTGTAATTGGTGTTACGGCCTTTTCGTGTTCATGTATATCTAATTTCTCAGGGGTGCAGGTACTTTAAAATTACAATACCAAAATTAAGTTACCCCAGATCTAGTTTTCCCTTAGTCTACAGTAACATTATCAAACAGGGTTTGAAATATGGCACTTGTCATTGTCTGTGCTGAATGAATGTTTTACGAGCAAGTCTATTTGCTACTGCACTTTTTCAACTTAAAGATGCATTAAATCAGCACAGGACAAATTGACTTGTTCCCAGACAAGAAAGTTTTCCCTATTTCTAACACTGTTGAATATACCACTGACTATTACAGAAACTAAAATTTAACTTGCGTTTATAACAAAGTACACAAAAATTGGTGACACTATGAGTGATAATCTGTATGTATCTGATGGTAAGTTGGAGTGTCAAAAGAGTGACTGGAGCACGGAGGATAGCAATGGCGGTATGGATCCCTCACAATCAGACCTGCAGCCAGTATCCAGGTATGGATGGTGCAGTCACCACCTAGAAATCACAACACACTTCCACTGCAGTGCTCCCTCCCCTTCACAACCCTGCAAACTCATGGCCAGCATGAGCATGTGCCTGTATAGAACACCACCTTGACTTTAATATGACAGCTGTCAGCACCAATTTTATCATTGCACAAGCAACACCATTTGTGTTTTTGGCAGAATGGCTTCATTTTAATTTTTTTTTCCAAGATAACATTGTATAACTATACTCTCGCAGGGAGTATATTGGAATCCTCATGTCCGTCCTTCCATCCGTCGGTAACACTGAACTTATATCCGCAACTAGTCCCAGGATTTTCATTGGATCCCTCTCAAACTTTGCACACGTAACTGGCATAATGTGGGCCAGTGCATATTACATTGCCATGTCACTGCTTTTATTTTCTGGTTTTTAGTGATTCATTTAAATTTTACAGATCCTAGGTAAATATACATGTTCATATTTATGGATGGGGCTGAACTTGTATCTGCAACTAGTCCCTCGTTTTTCATTGGATCCCTTTCAAATTTGGCACACTTCATTGGCATGGTCTAGGCTAGTGCATATTACATTGGCATGATGCTGCTGCCATTTTCGGGGGGTGGGGGGGTGTCTGATTTGTTTGTTTTTTTTAAAGATAGGTAAACATACATGTTAATATTTATGGAGGGGGCTGAACATGTATCCTCAACTAGTCTCAGGTTTTCCAGCAGAAGTCTTTGAAATTTGGTAGACTTTACTGACATGATGTGTGTTAGTGCATATTACATTGCCATTGTGCTGCTATCATTTTCTGATTCTTAGTGCATTTTTTAAAAAATAATATATAAATTTACAAATTAGGATTATGTGCAACGCTGAACTCAGGGTTTATATGTGCTCCCCATTTACAAACCATGCCAAATGAGGTGGGGATGCACTATTTGAAACACTTGAAGTCACCGTTGTACAACCCCAGCCACCGTGCAGACTCAGGCCCAAACCTTTGGTGCAGGCCAGGGGTGTACGATGATGCTTGAGGTAAAAGTTTCTTAGAGTCTGGACATTTCATCACTCTTAACCAGAAGTGCAGGTTACACTACAGCTGAATTTTGGAACCCTTTGCTGCCTGAAATACAAATCCCCCAAGAGTCTGAACATCTTAAAAAGGACATGTTTGAACTATATCATCGCTGATATACCATACTGTGTACCTTTAATACTGTTACTTAATACCCTGTAAGTTCTATCTTGCAACGTTATACACCGTTTATGCTCACTGTGACATCTATACCACTGCATCACATTGTAATCACACAGCACAGACAATCACACATATCTTGAATACTGTACAAACAAAGCAATTTAATGTTCTAACCCCAATAAAATTTCTAATCCCAATGACCTTGGACTAAATGCCATATAATCTTTCATGAGCAGTCTGTCAACAGCTGGATTTGTGTATGTATCATAAGTCATGAAGCTGGGCATCAGCTGGGGTTTGTAAGGATGGTCTTCGTGGTCACTGTTACTCAAGGGCACTGTCTTAATATGTTGGTAAAATATAACATATCATTCCAATGGGAAATACCCACGATAACACAATGCACAAACTGCCTTATGACACATTGTTCACCTGTCACACTTCGCTTTACTCTGATTGTATTAAATGCTGTTTAAACCTGTAAAGCATAGTATTGTCACTAATGTCACAAAATGGACAGGCAAGCATTTTCTGCCAATTTCATCCTTTCTTACTGTCACCAGGAATTTGTGATATGAATAAAATTGTCAGGAAAGAATCTTGTTTGGAAAAATGTCTTGTTCACTTCATTTCAATTAGACATGATGAAAATATGCTTGTTCTCATAACTTTCATCTTACATTGGAATATCAAGACTATAAATATGCATGAATTCATCCTCACATGAGTCTTTTTCACTGGCCAGCATAACACTGCACTATCACAGTAAATCATTATTTTGACTAAGATTTTTAAGAAAATTATTATACTTTTTCCTAAAAAGGAAAATTAATGTCGTATGATAAGAAAGAAAAATAGAATAATATTCTCTGGCTGTCTCAACTTCTTTGAGAAATAAAAATCCTCTCTCACTCATGAGATTTTCCAAATCTTGCTTCAAGTGAAAAGTTCTTATTATTTTCTTTAAACAAGATTTGGGAAATCTTGGGAGTGAGAGAATTTTTTTTCTTAGAGCAAGTAAGTTGAGAAATCAAGAGAAAATATATCTGTTTTCTTTCTTATTATAAGAAATTAACTCTTTTTTTAAAAAGTAGAGTAATTTTCTTAGTTATATTAAAAATTCTTAGTCAAGACAATAAAATTTTACTGTGACTTGTTTACCATCAAAGATGTAAGGATTTCCGTGCTATGCTCTGAAAGTATGAATATTCAGCTTCTTCTAAAATTTGTGTAAACTTTAAATTTGTAAAACGTGTTATGATTTGCTTACAAGACAGTCGCACCTAGAAGTAACAATGCAATTGTCAACAGCTGTCACTGCTATGCCCTCTCTGCATCCCGTGTAATGGCCTTCACCTCGCGAGCAACATCATTACATATTTCAATTCTTTTAACTAAATAATGACCAAATGATATTTAATACCAAACTAGTCCCATGAAAAAAGGGAAAGAATAATTTCACATATAATCATAATTTTGATATTAGAATAACAGTTTTGATGCAGATTGTGAAGTGGCTAAATCACATTATATGCACCACCGTAGGCACTACTAAATGAACTGTAAGACAGTAGCTAGAGGTTTTCCCATTAGAAAGAACTGCATATATTGTGACATAGGATGTATTCATATCTAAATGCGGTCCTGCTCTAACACCTATTGAGCAAAAGAGGGAGCCACCTGCATCAGGGCAGATCCATGTATTTAGCATGGTCAAAAGTACAAGAATTTCTCAACAAAATGAACAACACAAACACACAATAATCTTAAGAAAATGTATTAACATTTACTTGAAACATAAAGGGTGCCTGAATAATTAGAAATGGGCTCTCTTTAGGTTGAAAAGGTGTTATTTATGGATGTTTGTGTAGTATATAATATAAATCTGCCCTGATCATGGTGGAAGCATCAGTCTGTTGCCCTGGCAACACAGGCCTAGGAAGTGAGCAGGATCGCAGTTAAATATGAATCTCTCCCATTGATTAAGCCTAAACTTAGTAAACATAGGTCCACAGGACATGGTAGTGACACTTTCAGCTTTAAAACTTCCAACATTTTTTAAGGTGGTGACTCCATGTATCTCATGTTAACTTTTAATGTTTGAAAATTTTGTATTATCAACCTACATTTGGCTCAGATAAATTTATATGTTGGGTTGAGTATTCAGGTGAAAAGAAAATTTTTGAAAATAAGTTATAAAGTAGTAAACTCAAGATAACGTATAACTGGTAATACATAGAAATATAGCACCTGTCTGTTCAAGATTATAAAGGTAGTCTTATAAAAAAAAATCTTTCTGTTAAAAAAAATTGGTAATAATATAAATCTACGGTTACCAGTGTGAGGAGGATGGTGCATCAGCTGGGAAGTATTTACCACTGATTTGGTGCATTTCAGGTGCTTGGGCTAGATACCTGGAGGTCCTTGTCAAGCTTTGGTGCTGTATTCCCAGTATATCTAGGTCAACTCCTGAGCCTGGCACAGACCACGTTCCTGGAGATACCAAAACCAGAGCAACTGGTGCTGGCATATCTGATGACTCACAGCACATCACAGGCCCACACACAACTCAATTTCCAGGTAAGCAAACAGTTCTTTGTGTCTTCAGAAATAAGTAGAATCACCCCATTTTGACCACCATAAAGAGGCCAGGCCCTTATATTGCAAAGAATTTCACTCTAGAGTCAGTACTTACCCATCACTGTTCTGAGAAGTACATGTAGGTATTTCAAATTTAGTAATCTGCTTTAAGCTACTGGTTTTATCAGTTTGTTGGTCAGGTGGTCATTAAGATACATGTATTCCACTTGACAGTGCTACATGTGATGCTAGGGCCATAGTCACAAGTTTTCACCCAGCGCAGGAAGTCAGGAAAGGGTATACATGCAGAGTAGTACTTAATCTGTCTGTTTATGGATCCAGTTTATTCATTTTGAAATAGACAAATGCTCAAGTTTAATGACAATGTTTTCTTGTAGTATTAAGAATGTTCACTGCGGTGTTTTCACAGGTATGTTATCAATTGTGTTACAGTTTTCTTATTTCTCATCAGGGTTTATTGTTTCTGACACTCTCCTTTGTGAAAGTTAATGAGACCTTGCCAGGATTTCTACATCGTTTCATCTTTGTGCCTTGCTTGTTTTTTTTTCATTCTGACATTTTATCATCATGGGAGTTGCAACACGTGTGTTCCATCACCTTTGGGAGACTGGGTCTGGAAATATCGGCCATGTATTTGTCAGTGGCTTTGGCTGATGGCTGGGTCTGAGAGTCCATGGCTTTAATGGTCATCTTCACACCCTGTTGGATGCCTGCAGCCACCAGGCAGGCAGTGTTAATGCCAGAGTTTATTGTTACTTGTGCAGGAATGACCAGGGGTTGCTCCGGTAAAGAGTTGGGTCAGCGAGGTGAAGGGATGGTCCCAAATCTTCTGGGAGGACAAATGTCCCTTGTCCTCATCATAGCCGTTGCTCTCCATCCAGGCATGATGGATAGAGAGACCAGACCCTGGAAACTGACTTTTTTCCCATAAATAAGCTATATTGTAATGAGTGGACATGCAAGAGTGAAGACATTTGCTTTGAACCTCAGTATTGTTTAGCCTCATTACCAAACTAGTGGTTATAATTATGAGTTTGTTTTTTTTCCTTCTTTCAAATGTCCAGTATGTACATGTATGTGTATTTATGAGATACAGGTTGCATTGATGTGAAATTGTGCATGTTGACCCACTTCTATCCTGAGCCATGAACCTATTAACAAGGATAAGTCCATGCCTGAGCTGTATGTTGATCCATAACAGGTGTGGTCCCCCATGGAAAGACTGCCTGAGGTCCAGAATCATTAGAATGTGGACACAATCTTCTCTTCCTCAAGCCCCACCAAACATACTTTATGTGACATGTGAATAAATGACAACCATATTTATCATTATGATAAAAAATGTGGTCTGTAACTAGTGGAAAATGGTGGGAACTGAAGCTATCAGGTGATCGGTTGGTGGTGTTCAGTGATGTAATGGTATACATCTTACATTTTGTGTATGCTTTGTTGCATGCAGAATGACTTGGTAGTCCTGATGTGCTGCCGGTGCTTAGGAATAGCCTTGGCCCTGCTCAAATGTACACCATATCTGTGAAAGATAGCCATGGGACTCCCTTCTAGTTACTTGGGTTTCCAGCTGAACATGCTTGATCGCTGACCTTTCTTCATAATTATGCATCCAACGTAGGGGGGATGCAAAAAATGTTTAGTCCCATCGTTGTTATCTGCCGCTGCGTATCTTATTTTTAAAAATATTTCTGTCCCCTCTTGACCTATTGTTTCTTAATTTGGTACAAATGATGTATGGGTCTGGGAAATTTGTCCCATATGATAATATATAACCTTGAGGTCAAAGGTCAAGGTCAAATCCCGGTTGCATTTTCTGCTGACTCAGCAATTTTCATATATTGTCTTATACCTTCTTAATGGTGCATCATAGGCTCAAAGTTACTATTAAATGTTCATAGGGAAGTACTTCAGTACTTATGGGCTTTCAGTTTGTATGGTTTACTTTAAACCTGAGTGACCTTGAAAGGTCAAACTGCATACATTCCTGTTGATAACCATGTGAGTCAATGGGGATTGCAATGCTAATCACCACATTTTCCACTAATTTTCCAAAACAATTGGCCAGATTCACTTCAAACTTGGCGGGGTTGTATGCCAAATAGGTATCTACCAACTGTGTTCAAATGGTCCTACTCCAATGATTTTTTATTTTGGGGGGTGCAGGTAGGGTGGGGTGGGGGTGCAGGAGGGGTTGCATTTTTGCATTCCTATTGATTACCATGTAAAATTGTAAGTCAATGGGGTCTGCAATGGTAGTTCACATTTTGACTTCTTCAAAAGCGTAAGCCAGATCCACTTGAAGCTTTGGGTACAGATACTCCATAGATTTGGGGAATTCTTCATATATGATTGTGATGACCTTCAGGTCATAAGTCAAGGTCACAATGCCTTGCAAAATAAAGTGGTTTCCCTGCCACATCTTAAAATGGGAATGATTAAAGTCCATCAAACTTTGTCATCTTTTACCCAGATGAGACTTCCCTTAATTTGATAAGAGGTGACCTTGAGGTCAAAGGTCAAGGTCAGACTTTCTGTAGAAGAATGGTGGTCCTCTCACAGGGAAGGCTCCTGCTTTGGGGGATGCATAATGTTTTTCAGACAAAAAGCTGGCTTCTAGTTAACCATGCATCCAGGAAGAGATTAACTTGTGTTCATCCACATAGATATGTGATATAATGCAGTGGGTAGACTTTCTTGAGAAAAGGTGGAGCATGAAACCATCGTTCACACTAATAATAATAATAATAATATCACTGTGGCCCTCCACTTATCTGCCATGGGTCTGTAAATAACAGATGGTCTTTAAAAAAAAAAGAAGTACATGATTCCCGGGAACAGAGCGGAGGCGTAAGGGCCCAACATACTCTCTCACAGCAGTGGGAGCTCCCTGTTCCCAGTAATTTCCCCACGATGGCCCACCCCATTACAGTAAGCCCTGCCCTTTGTCCCTATCCCCGCCTCTAAGGCTCAGGCATTCCATGGCCTGCACAGTATTACAAGTTATACAACATGATGGGTGTCCGGTGACCCCAATGGTATACTATCTAGTTTAAAAGAGAGTTGCAATCTGTCACTACAGTAGTTGATGAATGTAAGTCTGTATATGTTGGTTGCACTCATGGATCTGTTCGTTGGGATTTCTTGTTGACAGGGGTTGATACATGAGGCGCTGGCCACAGCAGGACTGGAGGCAGATCTGGAAGTAGTGGACACCAACCAAGATGACAGAGGAATAGACACAGTGGTCAAACTGCTGAGAGTCAGCTTGAAGTATGCTGAGCGCAAAGTAAGTCTGTGTCCCTGCCAAGTAAAGAGTCAGCTTGAAGTATGCTGAGCGCAAAGTAAGTCTGTGTCCCTGCCAAGTCACTTGCATTTGGCAATAATCTTGCACCTGTTTTACACTTGGAGATGGGGGAGGGGGGCGGAAGGATGGAAGAAATGTCTCTTTTTAACTTTGAAGTGCTGCTTTCTAGATTGACTAACAGCCTCCTTGGTGCACTTTGGGTGCAGTGTGTCCAAAGTATGCCAAGGAAAGCTGTCAACCTGCACCAAGAACTTTCTCAGGAACCTCCAAATTTAGACCAGCTGTTTGGTACTTGAAGGAGAGACCTTCACATGAGGAATTTTAACCCTCTGAACCCTAAGAGCTGATATATCAGCTCTAAATACTGTAAGTTGCTTTTATTTTGCTATATTCTTAGTTTCACTTATTTTGCTGATGGCACAAAACCATGAAAATAAAAAATAGTGAAATTGTGGTTTAACATTGATTCAATAGGAATTATGTCGAAAAAAAAAGTGAAATTAAAAATTCAATAAAGTGTGTGAAATGCAAGAACTGTGAAAATTTATACACATGAAAATAAGTACATTTACAGCACTGAGAAGATATTGGATACAATGTTGCCAACAGGTTGGAGGTTGAAATTTGTGACCTGGTACATGTACATTTATATGCAGTGTTCTCTGCAGCATAAAATAGAGGGGATATTTACCTTTCCTTTTTGTGTTTCTCCTCCCTGCCCTTTTTCTCTGCTCCCTTCATTTGATTTGGCTCCCTGCCCTTTACTATAGATTATTTTGACATTTGTTGTTTTAATAACAATATATTGCATCATGCAAAAGCAGATTCACTTTAATTTGGTAAAGCTTTCACAGACTTCCATTATATTTATGTTGAAATGCTATAATTTAAGAGTTTCATTTCTGTATTTGTGCTAACCCACACTAAAGGTGCCCTTTTTCATTTAAGTTATCCTACTCCCTTCAAAAGCTGCAGAGACCACTGATATGTAGTGACAAAGAGCTATTGATGTGACAGGCACAAACAATGATAGAGCAGTGGGAAGAGGAGAATGTTCCGATGGAAAATTTTGGGAAATGGGCTTTAAATTGCGCCTTCTTTTTGCCATTTGTAGGTGATTCTGATTTACACCATGGACATGTAGGTCATTATCGTGCAGTTTGACCATGTTTCGCCAACAAAATCTAAAACCTTGTTTTGGTTGTTTGTTTTATTTTTTCCCTTGTTCAAAGACAAAAATAGCCTGAAATCTTGTTTCGTTTGTTCAAAGACAGTGAGGTTAGGAGTTGGAACTATGAGCTGCCAAACAGCTGATCAGGACCTGTTAGCGTTACCTTCAGGAGACTCTGGAAATTTCACAAGTGTTGACAACATTATCACAGGCTTGTAAAAGTTCTTGTTTCATCAGAAGCTGCAACTCACTTAAGTGTTCTCATTTACAGGTGAGGCTGGATTGTCAAGGTACACAAGGTTTGTTGACCTTGACCTCTGGAGGTCAAGTGTATGTCAGGCAGAGTGGATCTTACAGACATTTGCCCTTGGCTCGGGCTGGAGAGGCCTTTAATTTGGATGTGCTGCTGGAACTGGATCCAGAAATGGTTCCAACTGTCAGGTAAGACAAGATGTTGACCTCTGCTCATGTGGACAAGGTCACATTCAAAATAATTTAGTTTCTTTAGGATAGTTTGATGCAGTGAAACACTGGGTTAAAACAAGGCCTGACAAACAAACACCTTAATCTAGTATGTATAATGACCCACAGTCCTGACTAAAACAAGTAATGGAAGACGTTCTTACTACTACTTTATGTGGGAAATGGTTTACTTGCAACATTTTCTTTTCTTGAGCTTCAGCTTGAATTTTGTGGTCACAATATTCTTCATCAAACATATTTCCTCTTCATTGTTGTAGAGCCCAGCTATTTGAGGAATACCTTCACTTAAAGGTGCATGCAGATATGTGCCCTAAGAACATTGTATGGTTCAACAGCACTCTCACCTATAGTGACATGGTCCACAGCACGGCCACTCTACAGGCAGAACAAAACACTGAAAAACACACCAACAGCCAGGTAGGACCCCGCTGTCTCTCTTTGCTGCTTACCACTTAAAGATGCGAGATACGTCAATTGCCAGGAACACATTTTGTGGATGCAGAACACGTAGGGCCACATAATTTCTAGATTGCAAAGTATACAAATACATATTGAGGTGTATATTCTTTCAAATGGGCATGATCTAAATGTTTTCAAAAATCTGACTATGATTTCAACTGCATGAGCCAAGTGCTCAGACTGGTGACAAAAATGTAAAATTCAATGCGTCTATAAAGATGTTGAAAATGTTGGTATGCTGTGTTACAAGAAAGGAGATACACCACAAACATTTTGGATGTAACTCGTGCAGTGTAAGTCTCACAGATTCAAAAGTGTTCTTGCAAACATTTGATAAGTGTTTATTTTTAAAAAGGGCATGATGATGCAAGGATTTCAGATCTGACTAACATTCAGTTTGTGAGCTAAAATGAAATTAAGATAAGCAAATATTAAATGCACGTTTGTACTGAAAACAAGTATGTGAAATTGATGATGCTTATATAAATGTGGAAATAGATCTTAAGAGGTTACACAATATCTGAACATTATATAATTTGCTCTTAGAAGTGATGTGTGGCTTAAAAACAAAGTCCTAGGATTTTTTATACATGTAGTTTGTTTTTTTAATTAGGTCTTTCAAACTGGCAGGGACTCCAGAATTTTGTGAACATTGTTGTTTTTTATCACAATTCTAAAACAAAGATTAAAAAAAACCCCTACTTTTGTCCACTTTTATAGTAGATGCACAAACATGCAAAATGTTTATAATTATTTATGAACTGTATTATAGGTTGTTGCCACATTTGTACATACATGTGACGTTTTAGTCAGATCTTGAATCCTTGGATCATACTCATTTAAAAAGTTCATACTTTTAAAATGAATGCATTTAATACTTTCAAGTATATTAGGCTTGTTATGTACCAATAACTCAAAGATGTTTTTGGTTTCTCCTAAATTTCTTGCATAAAATTAGTATGAACATGTGGCAACCAAGGAAAACAGACCCCCAATACATAGAGTACAGGTGCACTGTGGCCTTCAGAGTTTGTGCTGCATGTGCTTTTTTTTTCAGTCTGTTCTGGAGATCCTGCTGGCTGAGTTTGATGCCACCAAACCATTCTCCTTCCTGGACTATGACAGCAGTAATGCACATGTGCTACTCAGTCTGGCCCAGCGTTACCCCAACAACACGTTCATAGCTATCATCCAGGAACATGGCCAGGCAGATGCTCTTTATGAGGCAATGACCACAAAGAACATCACTAACATAGCAGTGTGCAACGTAAAACTGGAGGAGGCATTTGTACAGAAACTACGTAACAGTCCAGATTTTCTACGCTACCAGTATCTGAGTAAGAGCTGCTTTGAATTTGTAGTTTAGAAGTCTGTGTACATTAACATGTTTGACTACATTTTGGAGGTTCAGTGCTCTTCAATATTTAGGGTACCACTTGTAGATAAAAAAAAAGAATAGTTATGGACACTAATGTACCTTGGGTGGGTCTCTACCATATTTGTTCAAATAGTCGTGCTCCATTGATATTTGGAATTTTTTTAATGAATTTTTTGGTTCCCTTTTTCATGTTCTTGGTCAAATCTTTAAAAAAATCGCAAGGGTATATGTACATGTCAGCTGAGCACAGGACTTTCACAGTCCTTGTTTAAACATTTTTTTTTCTGTGGGTGTTTTTTTTCAATTTTGACTTGTCCAAAACTGCTGGATTATACTGAACCTTGATGGAAATGTACCTTTTGTAAGGGTTCAACAAATTTGTTCACTAGGTGGTGGTGTTCTGGATCCCTGATTTTTAAGAGTTTAAATTTCTCAATTCAGATATTTATCAGTGAATGCATATGCTCCTGTTAATTCCTATGCAGGTCATTGGGGATTGCAATGATAATTGACATTCTAGACTTTTTCTTTAAAACTGCCACCCAGATTCACGTCAAACTTGGTTGGGGGGGGGGGGGGTACTTTGGATGGATCTGTATGTAAATTGTTTAGATGGTCATGCTCCAGTGATTTTTTGGGGGGAGGGGGGCATTTGTCTCTTTGAACTTGAAATTGCATAGTTTTGTTTTCAGTGTTTCCTCACCATGGACCTGAAGCCCACACACATTGGCTATCTCTTCTAGCCTCCCCTGCTGTTTGAGACCCTGTTATATCATTATACATCTTACATGTATATCTTGGGATGTGTCCATAAGATGGAACAGCCAGATATGAATTTTTTTTTTATAGTTCTTTGATTGGCCCACTGGATCTGAAAATGAGGCTTTGAGGGTCTCCAGAACATTGCTATGGAACAAATGTTACAAGTTGCCACTTGTCATTTTTAGCTCTGCTGACCACAGAGCTTATGCAATATATTTATGTGTCACTTTGCCCATCTATTCTCTTTTGCTTTTGGATGCAACACAGTCCACAGTTTTCAAGTTATCCCCATACAACTTTCAGGACTTATAGGTAGATGATAATCTGAGTCCCCATTGACATTCGGTGCCAATGGGGAATCTGTGGCGATTAGGAAGCGACGCAGTACATTCTGGGAATTCTCATTTGGCACAACTAAGTGAAACCTGCAATACTGTGTTGCGGCTACACTCCACCTCCCAATCTTCTACACCAATCGTTCATCTTGAATAAAGGGATTTAAAATAATTATTTTATGTCGGTTTTTTTTTTTTTTTTTTGTCAGAGCACAAAGTTGTGTGTTTCATTGTTCTCAGGTTCTGTTCTTCCTCTGATTACTTGTGTTATCTATACCTACAAAGGGAAAATTGCAAAGTTATGAATTGAATTTTCTAAAACTAAAAGAATATTTACATGTGTAATATAAAAAAAAAATGAATGAAAAGTAACAGTTTAAAACAATTCTTATCTGGTCCTGGACCATTTGGGGATATTTCATAATAAATGCAAAATATCTGCTGAAAATATCATCTGATCCTGGGCCATTTGGGAATATTTGATAATAAATGAACATTACAAGTTTAAAAAAAAAAAAAAACTCATCTAGATCTGGTTCTGGGCCATTTTGGAGCATACCAATAAATGTAAAATACAAGATTAAAAAAATCTTGGGTGATCCTGGATCATTTTGGAATATGGTTATGGCTACCATGATAAAACAGCCTCGGTAGCCCAGGTATGACCTGTGTGACGATGCATTCTCATTTGGGCGTGCCGCTTAGGAATTCCTAGATGGCGCTGCACCGATTGAAAGTACTCCCTGAACAGCGCAGCTCCTCATACGGTGCAGAACAGTGCCACCTACAGTATTATGTAATATATGGGACAAAATAAGAAAATCTTGTGTCCACTAACATCCTTTATTTTCAGTGGAGCATTATGAAATATAAGTGGGAGTGTGCAAGAGGTTAAAATTTCATTTGTCTATAATACTAGTGGCACCATCTGCACTTGATGGAAATCATGAGCCAGAATATGTTGTAATATATAAAACTCAATATCTCAAAAAGTAATTGAGTCAGACATGCTAAATTTATAAAATATATAGATCTTGACCAGTGCTAAAACTATCATGTATGTGTGATATTATACATTAACCATTTCACATGCTTTGGCAGCTTTCCATGGCATTGTGTTAGGGTAATACATGTAGCTAATGTGAGCATGGACAAAAACAAGATTATACTACAGATTTGAATTTTGTTGTTGGTCAATGATTACAGCAAGGATCCAGTGGTGATGTTATAGCATTCTGAATCAGAGCATGCATTGAGAGCAGGCTTTATTAAGATCTCCATCCTCAGTCTTACCACCTAACTGCACAAGGCCACAAAAGGACTCAAATTTGTTCTTGTAAATGTTATATGGTGCATTTAAGGTTATGTCCAACTGGTTTAGAATAATTTTGTTCACTTGGAGATTTGAGGACATTTTGGTAGACATAATATTGTCCATCCGTTTTCCTAATTTGGTAGTTCTGGTCCAAATACAGTCTACAGAAACTAAGAAAATACTAGTCTTTTAATGCTGACATGGTAGTCAATGGGCCATTTTAACTTTGAATTTTGATTATGGACAATAGGCATTTGCACCAGTTCATGCCAATATTTCTCTGCAACTGATTATCTGATTATGATCGAATTAAAACTAATTTACTCTTTAAATTCTTCAGCACAAAAAATACCAGGAATTTTCTAAAAAAAACAAAAAAAAACAAAAAAAGTTCTTAAATGTGTTTCAAAAATGAAGAGTCCACCAGACTTTTTCAATTTTGACAAAAACATCTATTTTGCAATCTATCAACATTGTTAAAAACAGATACAGTTATGAAAAAATCCTGATACACTTTAATTTGTAGATGCATATACATATATGGACATCATGATAACACAAATTTGACCATTTTGTCTTGAATATTTTTAAAGAAATATCCAAAATTTCACCAAAAAAAACCCACATGTTTACCCAAAGCGCTTGTGTTTATACAACTTTGGATGTAGAGGTCAATCTTTAGTACAGACTGATTCTGCAAAGCCTTGTGGTCAATTAAGTGCATAAGTTTATTATAAGAATGCACATTACTGTGATACTTGACCTTGAAATTAAATCACTTTACCAGGTTGGACATTACATGTACCTGAATGGGTTCAGGAAGAAGTTGAAGCTTACCATATTAGACATGTTTCAGTGTTGCCAACACTCCCAGATTACCCAGAAGACTCCCAGAATTTTATGCTGAAAATTCTTGAAAATTTTTAGATTTTTTGGCAATTTCTAGCCACCTCCCTGATTTTTATCAATATTTTCCTTCTATATTTCATTGTAATGTATCAATCTCCCTGACTTTTACTTTCCACCTCCCAGATTTTAAGTTTGGCAGGTTGGCAACACTGATGTTGCTGGTTTAATCCTGGGGGAAAAGTGTAAATATCAGTACATCTTCAAAACTCAACGGGGAAATGAAGTCCAAATAGTTGACTTTCTTTCTTACAAAGGTCTGGTTCATACAATGATGTCAAATACATTGTAACATGTTACTTCTAGTGAACAAGGATGAAAGAAGTTTGGGGATCCAGACCTAATATTGCCATGGAGGTGAGGATAACTTGCAGTACTAACTGGCACTAACTTTCTGATACTAACTATACTAACCTGGTGCATGTCGCAGGCTTACAGCGCTGGCTTGATGCAGTTAAGTCAATGAGTCGTGTCAAGTTCAACTTCATGATGGGAGATATCCTGGCTACAGGAGTGACCACCTTTGTGCAGCTGCCTTCAGCACAGGTAACGTACTCACATTATGGTGTCCATGTGCTCCTGCTTTTTACATACTAGGCCAATCTTGCCAAATCTGCCTGATGCAGACTTGGTGGTGAACAATAGCCATTCACTGGGAGTCCTTGACCAAGAAAAGCCTGATATGTCATGCTGGGATAGGTACTGGCTACTGGAGTGACCAGCTTTCTAAATGTGCACTCAACACAGTTAACATAGTCCCATTATAGTGTCCATGTGCATTGCTTTTTGCAAAGGCTGCATTGCTTTTTGCAAAGAAGTGTATTATGTAATGTAAAATTAAAGTATAGACCATTAGGCAGGAACTGTATTCTCTCTGTACAAATAAAATACATAACTACAGAATAATCAAATTCTTTGATCATCATTTTAAACATGACAGTAACTTTATTTTGTGAGCTAAAAAAGTCTTGGAAGGAGGCAGTGGAGAGAAAGACAAAAAATAAGCTGTTCCACGATAATATATTTATCTTTAAAAAGATGATTACTTGAAGCAGATCGTTCAATTAGCTTTTACGTGATGCTGTGTACAAAATTTATTGATGAGCAGAATATTTTATTCTGAAAAATCGGCATTGAAATATTTGAGGCCCCTTTTTCCCATATTGTTAGCTGTTATGACAATACTGCTCTCCAACCCTGGTCAGTTTTGGTTGCAATACTTTGAAGCCAATTCAGTCAACATCTTTGATGACGGTGATTGTATAGTTTCCAACATACATGTATGATGGTGTTTATTGGCTGGAAAAGCAGTTATTTACCCGTAGGACATCAATCGCAGCCACACTTGCAGTTTAATATTCCCAAACTGGGTTTGCTCAGGAAAGTTCTGGAATATTTATACCTCGCGAAAATTTATGACTGTACAGTATATGCCATCAGTCAGCCACTTTCTTTGGTTCACTCTGGAAAAGCAGTGGCTAAAATAAGGCTGAAAAGTTACTAGTCCAGCTATACCAGTAAATTGTAGCTCTGCACAAGTACAGCCCAACAGTCCTTACTGTTCCAGGGTACTGCCACAGGCAGTCTGAAACACCAAAGAGTCAACTAGATTGTTTATTATGGTCAAGAACCATAGTGAAAACTGCTGGCAAATCTGGTGGTTGCATTGGAAACAAAGCTCACGGAAGATTCTCGGATGGTGCAAGAACAATGGCAGCACCTTTGCTAAGAATGGCTCTGTCATTTACAATGTCTAACTCAGAAATTCTAACCAATTTGCCTGCTGGTTGTGTTATATTTGCATGATTTTGTGTGTGTGTGGTCTCCTTTTGGTCAGCAGCCTGAACGACTTGATCAAACTACTGTAAAACCTGTGACCAGTGGGCACCTCCACTAAGTGGGCACTGTTGCCTGGCCCGGTTCCCTATACTTCCCATGTTAATGGACCTGCACTAAGTTTTGCACCTGTCTTAAGTGAGCACTTTTGCCTGGTCCCAGGGGCGCCCACTTAACATGTTTTACTGTATTTGGTCAACCACCCAAATATTTGGTCGACTCAGCCAACTGAGCCGCTGTCAATTTTATGCAATGGGAAACTTATTGACTCACTCTCTAGGGGTTATATCTTTAAATCAATATTTTAATTTGATGGAAAACAAGGATTATATCTTAAAATGAATATTTTTTATTTGATGTAAGAATGATCAGATAAAGCAAGAAATGGTTACAGTATGTATTAGTGCATCAAAATGAGGATTATTTGCTTGCTGTTTGAATGACCCAGACTTGAAAGTTGGTTCCATCTGTGGTAAATCCTGGTTAATATGAAACAACAGATGGGATATATATGTATACTTACACAGTATTTATAAATTTTAATATACTCAGTTCAGGATCACATTCTTCATCAAACCTTAATAAATTGTCTGCCACAGCTTTGTATAAATACAAGAAGGATGAACATACTCAGATTAGATGTAGATCAGACCTCCATACTCAGCACAGCTTGTTTGTTGATATTTTTGGTCCCCTAAGATGAGTAAAAACATTGTGAGAAAATTGGTAGATGAACTTGTATAATCTTTACAAGTGACAAAAGTTACGTCTCGCCAATTAATGGTATAATCCATCAATGTAACGGATGGTTGCAGATGCTGTCCCTTGCAATGGTAACATTCTTCCCAGAAGCATTTCATGGGAGAGTAAGACGAAGGCAGGACAGAGAGGTAATGTACGAGCACAGTGGTATCATGGTACAAATATTTTGTCAGTGTCAAATCCACACCTTTTAGCTATTACCAGTCACTTTGAGAAAATCTCTACCAGTGTTAGAAATAAACTACTCTGTCTCTATTATAATAATTCTATTGGTAATTTTTGCAAAACTGAAACTTCAAGGTTTAAAAAATGTGAAATTTGAGATTACTTTGTGTAGAATATTGTAACACTCTTTTTAGGGTAGTTTTTTTCTCACTTCTTTCTTGTGAAGTGACATGCACATTTGTAAATGTATTGTCGGAGGTTCTCTTATCACTATATGCCTCTCAAGCAAGTACTGCCAGGAAAATTACTGGGAAGACACAAGACCTCCAAATTGTCAAAACAATTTACTTTTACACTTTGAGTTTGAACAAAGCCTTGTACCCCAAGGAGTGCTGCCTTTGAAGCTCGGTGTCTTGGGCTAATTTTCAGACCCTTGAGAGTGGCTACTTGTCGGTTGCAATGTAACAAAAAATATGTATCATTTAAAAAAGGATAATTTGAATTTTGGTTACAGAAATAGACTTTTGGGAAAGGTGTAATTGCACTATTTTGACTCTCAGAGCCTCCAAGCTAGCCTGTGTTAAAAGTGGGAGATCTCCCTCCTGCAGGTCCTGAAAAATAGGTGTGTGAGCGCGAAAGACATGAAGCATAGTAAGGGGGTCTTGGGGCATCCTTCCTCTGGAAAAAAATTGAAATCTGCACCTTAATTTCCTGCATTTTAAACCATTTTAGGCACTGTACGCGACATTTTCAGTCAATGAAAATAATCACTCAACTGCTTTAACAGTGAACAAAAAATAAGCCATACATATGTGCATTTATGGTCATCACCTTTTATATGAGCAAATTGTCTGCCAGAGCACAAAGTACAATGATTGTTGAAAAATCAGTAAGTGGAAAGGCATAACAAAAATATTGCTATACATTACACAAATCACAAAATGAGGATATCTTAATATCTTCCAAATGCCTGTATATGGCACAACACGGCAATATGGTACAACTTTATAGCCACCTTTAGAATAATGCTACTTTGTTTTTAATTTTACAAAAAGTGGGAGACTTTATAAAAAAAAAAAGTAAGAAAAAGTGGGAGATCTCCCAGTGAGGCCAGAGACTTGGAGGCTCTGCACTCTCTCTTACTGCTATTGATCAGTGTACTTCCCCCAGTAGTTGGAAGCTAGACAAAGTGTCTCTGTACGATGTATTTGGTGGTGTTGATGTGAGCTTTACTTGCCACTTCAATTTTTGAAAGGTACTTATAAGTTTTCATGTACATGAACAATGAAGGTGTTGCCGCAGTATTGAGGGCTTTGCGGATTGTTTTCAGACATATCTGCTGCACAACCATCCATGGACCTTGTATGACAGGGCAGAATTCAAACTCCTTGGAGAGGTGAGTTCCAAACAAGGCCAGAAATACAATTGTTGTACATGAGGAGAAATACACTGCTTGTTGTTTATAACACTGTCAGATATATAAAGATTTATGTGGGACTACTGGTTCTGTATATGTAATGGTCATATGGTAGTGTGGAAGAACTTAATCTGTGAGCTTATGATGGCCTTCTGTGCTAGATTGTTTGTCTAATTATTGTATTATTCCTATCAAGTACCCAAAGACTTAGGAAATCTTCAGTGTTTAAGATTCAGGCTTATGTTTAGAATAATACGATAGGATTTTTTGCATATGTGTAGTGCCATTATGAGACCACTTAGTCTTTGAGTGATGAAATATATGCATCTATAGCAGTTCTGCACAAAGGCGCATTCCACTGCTCTCTCGTTTATGCAGTTAAATTAGAGATACAGTCAGGCCGCCTTTAACCGTCACTTGATAATTCGGCACCCTTGAAATTCGGCAGCAATGAGCTGTGAACGGATTTCCCCCATTGATTTACTACATGATAATCCGGCACCCTTGAATTTCGTCACCGGCATGTTAATTGCAGAACAAAAGAGCTTTTTTTAATGTAATTTGCCTCTTTAATCCGTCACTTGATATTCAATGGAGCATATACCTTGCAATAACATACGTGATTGCGCCGTACCGCAAAATCAACAATCACCTGACGTGTTCCAAACAAGTTCGGAGTTGATTAGACATTGTATTGTTCATTGCAATGGCCAGAATCCAATGAGGGATTTTGTGGTGACGACGTAGCAAAAGTTTGGTGCATCGAAGAACAGTTAAAAGATTTGAAAAGTGAGCGCGGTAAACAAAAAACAAAAACAAAAACAAAAAAAATTTCAGATTTCTTTGCGCCAAAATAAGCTATTAAAGGCAAAATATGTCCAAATACATGTGTGAGATTAACATTGGGGTTGGCCCGCTCGCTCCATTAATTTTGAACGTAACATTAATTGTACATATGGATATGGATATGAATACACTGAATGAATTGTTTTTTTTTTTCTATAATTTGCACGTTTCATTATTAAAATTTCATATGATTGGTAATACATGTATGTGATTATGTTTTTTAGTATTTACTCATTGTTAGGTACAAATTTGGTCTCTTATACCTCTATATATCCTGGTGAATTATACTGTGATTTGTTAATCTGGCAGCCTTGTTAATCCGGCAAAATGACCGAAAACAGATGGTGCCAGATAAACGCGGCCTGACTGTATTTCTATTTGTGAATATATGCAGGTTTGGCTTGCCATAAGACTCCAGTGAAGAGATTTAGCTCCCTGTAGCAACACAAAGACTGCTCTTGCATCATGGTCTATTTATTGCAAATAGGCGTCTTCATTGCAAAAAACAAATTTATTTCGTGCTGCTTTTGATACATGTACACATCGGAAGGTATTACTGGACAGTTTTGTGCCTTTTTCATAGAGGACAGCATGTGCTTCAGATTATATTTTATGCGTTACTGTTTAAATAACTTAATTCTGCTAATTGCAGGCCGCCCATGCAGATGTGTCCATAGAGGTGAGGGGAGAGGTGATCCAAGCAAGACAGACCAGCAATGACACTGGGCAGCCGTGGTCTATACTGCGAATGGACATGACCAACCTCAGCCTCACAGTGAGATGTTCATCTCGTTTATCAATAGCATATACATGTAATCCCTAAAATGGCATGTGCATACAAAACACAATGTTGCAATGAGTACATTTTTGTTGCACACCCCTGGTGTTGCCATGTCCAACTGTGTAACAAATGGAGGTTTTATGGTACCGGTACATCATTGTACACCAAATTTGCTTAGTGCTACAATGTTCTGTGCTTTCTACTTATTTGCTATGCACTGCTTTTCACCAACCATGTTTGTTTGAATTTTGATGTCTGTTTTATAGTCTAGGACTAGTAAAATCAAAATCAGAGTAAGTAAATTTCAAAGCACTAGCGCTGAGGGCAACCACAAAATTGCTTTCGCAAATATAATTCTGGGTGCTGGATAAATGAGTCCGAACAGATGGAAAACCCAAATATTAGTAATTTGTGCAGTGCAACCTCATTATAACGACACTCAGATATCCGACATACTCATTATAATGACACAAGTTTTGAATGGCAAAAGTTCATTTTCTTTGTTGCTTGATTCATTTATCTGACATATTCAGTTATCTGACAAATTTTAAGGGAACGGATGGTGTCATTATAACAAGTTTTCACTGTAATATGGAATTGATCTCAAAATTTACACACAATATTTAGCCTACTTTGTACATGTTATTACATGATATAGTCATTGACAAGTAGTTGTGGAGCAAATTGTTTTCCAAAGGAGCTAGTTATTTTCAATGTTCACTAGCCCAGGGTGAAGTGGGTTTTTGAATATTCATTTTGTCCTGTCAATATTTGACATGTGTTGTCTATAAAATGAATAAGGCAAAATTACTAATGATTATATTGTGCAATGACAATAGCAAAGGACTACATTGCAGTGTACAGTATATATCTTTTGGTAGTCTACACTGGATCAATATGTCAATGTAACAACATATAGTTGGGAGGGATTTTGCTGTTTAATAGTATTTACTTGATGAAACTTGTTGGAGTTTGAATTTGAGTTAATTCTATTAACTTTTATAGATTATTAATTGTTTCTTAATTTAGTATCCAGAACAAGATTTTATCTTCTGTTGAATTTTGATTGTGTTTTAATTTGGTATTCTGTAGAACATTATAAAACTTCCTACCCCACCCCATCCCAAGAAAGGGTTACTGCTGCAGCTCCCTAGCTAGCTGGGTTGCGTTGGAAAGACCAATCCATGAATATTTCACATGATTCTGCTAACTTCCCTTTTTTTGGCCAAGAGCAACTCAGGTAAAAGTTTTGACAGAGATTGGCATTAGCAGTGTAGGAGTTAAACCTACAGCTGTACTAATTCCAATCATGTATCAAATAAAAGCCACATGTGTTGCTCTGCTTATTTAAAAAGAGAATGAATTAAAAAATGGACAAATAGATAAATACATAAAAAGAACATTTTGTGTGTTGGACTCGGGGGGGGGGGGGGGGGAGGCGGGACGGGTGGTTGCCACCATTTCATGCTTTATTCTGTTCCATGATCTTTCATATGTACAGTTAACCCTGGGAAATATAAGACTAGTGTATCAGCCTATAGCTTTTCCCATTAAAATGACTAGAAATGAGGTTGTGTTATGAATGTTGCTTATTTTCATCAAGAATGGTGGAGGTGATTAGTCAGCAGCTGTTCTTGGCATACTCTGCGGGCGTTGTGCCCAGAGTGTACCCAGGAAGGCTTTTGATTCAGTCCCTGGTGGGTAAAGTAAATATTGTGCCTTACGATTGGTTGCAGGTGGACCATCACTTTGACTACCTGCAAGATGGTTTCACTCGGAAGTATCAGCTGCACTGCATCAGTGCCAACAAGACACAGTATGAGGTGTACCTCGTACGATTCAGAGATGGTGTCAAGATTCCATATGGACCCGTCTACGGTCAGTATAGCATAAACTCAGTTGTTTTACTTTGACTATTAAAGAAGTCAAGTACTGACTCATGGAGTCACTTTCCATGGCACAGATGTAGCGTTGGACATCCTTCCTTTCATGCTTGGAGGAAACCAAATGTCTTAGAGAAAACCACCATGCACAATCAAACTTCAGTTATAAGTGGTAAACCAGTGAGTGCACAGTGGCACTATCTTACATTCTCCAAAACTACCAGGTCAATTGCATGAAGACAATATTCTGGGAACATCTAAACCTTAAAGGTTTTGATGATTACAACCTATTTCATTTGCATGCATGGAAAGTAAATATGGTTTTGCATCCATATCCATTACTTTTTTACACTTGCAGTATCAAAATAGTCATGGTGCCTTTTAAAGTTGCCACTTTGTGAGTTATCTTTCTTTTATGACTCTTCCGGAGTAGCTGGGGTGCTGACATCACAAATGCAACACAGTGAAGTGAACAGAAAGCGAGCATGGAGAGTCTAATAGTATGGAGTACCAGCTGTCAAAGTCAGTCTCTCTCTCTCTCTCTCTCTCTCTCTCTCTCCTCTCTCTCTCTCTCTCTCTCTCTCTCTCTCTCTCTCTCTCTCTCTCTCTCTCTCTCTCTCTCTCTCTCTCTCTCTCTCTCTCTCTCTCTCTCTCTCTCTCTCTCTCTCTCTCTCTCTCTCTCTCTCTCTCTCTCTCTCTCTCTCTCTCTCTCTCTCTCTCTCTCTCTCTCTCTCTCTCTCTCTCTCTCTCTCTCTCTCTCTCTCTCTCTCTCTCTCTCTCTCTCTCTCTCTCTCTCTCTCTCTCTCTCTCTCTCTCAAGGGTCATTGTGTTGTGCAGCAACACCAAAAGTTCCATGCTCCAAAGGACCCGTACCATGCAGATTCATACTTTACTTTATTTTGGTGGTTTGTCAAGCTGACAGTCAAACCCACAGCTCCAGATGATCCAGAAAAAAAGCCTTTAAATTGAAAATCATTGTTGCATGTAAAAGCACTCAGGGCAGACAGTATTCCATAAATCCTACTGCAGTTTGTGTACTGGTGGTAAATGGCTCCATGCCTTGCCAGTGCAGCATGTCTTGATCTCAGTAACATTGATTGCAGGTGTAAATCTTCTCCAAAAAGTCTTTGGCCAATTGCTTTGAACTTGCACAGGCACATATTTGGAGTCTCTTAGATCTTATTTTTTTTACAGGTGGTTTTGTAACTTTAAAAAATTTTTCAGCATTTTTATGAATTTTATATCTAATCACTATTATTTACTTTCCTGAAGTTCTATTGGATTCTTTTCAAACTTGGTGGGAATGCACAATGGACTTAATCTGCACTATGTTTGTTTGCTACATGGTGCCGTTGTATTGTCTGATTTTAAACGAATTTTTTAAATGAGGAATTATTTGTATCTTGCACATTAAGTTACAATATTTGTAACTGAGTGTGTAATTTGAGGTATTCCAGAAAATTTTCAAACTCAGGACACCTCCCTTGGGTGGGAATAAAAGTATAACAAAGATAGGATATGAATATTTCCACCAATGTAAGAGAAAGAAAAAAGCTGAACACTCAACCAACTTGAAGCAAAAAATATAATATTATTATAAAATATAGTTCATATCAGACAAGAAACAATGCAGTGTGTATTTATTTGTGATGTTTATATCTTGGGATCAAACATAACAACCATGAGGGAGGATGAATTCATAACAGTTTCTTGGCACAGCTGTCCTTCTGATTGGTTGACAACAAGCTTGCACCAATACACAACTGTCCTTCTGATTGGTTGACAACAAGCTTGCACCAATACACAACTGTCCTTCTGATTGGTTGACAACAAGCTTGCACCAATTTAAACTTAACCAATGTTTATGCGTGGTGACTTGAAATTTCTGCAGATGAACATGTTATAGTACAGGAAACATACTAACACTAATGCTACATGTAAAAACTAGAATGTTAAGAGTCACACAGTCAGTGGCGATACAAAGCCTGTTTACCCTGTAGCACCAACACTTTTTAGCTTCTGCCCGATGCAAGTGAACTCATTCCTATTCAGGGTAGGACTGAGTCAATGGCGCAATGCACCCAACCCACAGCAAGGAAAGCTATTGACCTAGGGTGTTTCATCATGCATGGTCTTATATACAAATTTCAGCAAAATTATTTTCTAGTAATGAAAAATATAAGTATAACAATAAGGCAGGTGATAATTTACATCTGGGTGCTTTCAGGTGATTTCAGCAGGGAATAGATAATATTCATCATTGATTGTACCTTTGAATTACATTCAATTCAAAGCCATTCTCAAAGTTTCAAAATTTTAAGCTTGCAGATACATATATGTTGCTATTTTTCTGAGATCATGCATGGAAGCTGAGTATAACTCTGTCCCATTTCAGCTTTCAGTCTGGTTGCCTTGCTGCGTATGGGGCTGTTGGAGCCACAAGGACAGCACTTGTACCATCGCTTTGTGCATCTGCCTTACTACGAGGACATGGCGCCCTGGAATATAGGTACTTGGCCTACATATTTGGAACTGAAAGCTGGGAATATTGTGAGAATATAGTGTACCTTGCTTCAAACATACGATGAAAGACCATCTGTTAAGATGACTATCATGAAGATGCTATGGCTGTGGTAGTTTGTCAGGTCATCTGGTGGAAATTTTGGTTTGTGAAAAATTTGTGCCTGTTTGTATGAGTCTTGTGGTGTCATGGATGCGCATATTGTTTCAATCTGTAAAATGAAGGTTGCATTCGTTTTCTCAAGTTTGGAGATAAACACAAATTTGCAAAAGGTGACACCAGACAATATAAGTGATATATGTAGAATGCTGTCAGTCATGTGTGGTTAATATACAGTTTGGTTAGTATTTTTTCATTCTGTGTTGATCTGTCTTTCAGTGTTAAAGGGCAGTGAGTTAGACTATATAGACTCGGACACCAAGGACTTCACTTTCGACAAGCTGGTGCCTACTGCCTTCCAGGTCTGTGTACAGTTATAGATATACAGTGGCATCTATCGTGAGAGACTCTTCAGATCAGAGACAGCTTTACTAAGACACAGTGCTATCATTTGCATGTTGTTGGCCTGTAATTAAAGGCCACCTGTTTTGAAAGACCACTATTGTACCTGTATTTGGGGTGGTCTCTCCACGCTGGGACCACTGCATTATACATATGTATTATCAGTTTTGGCACACGTCCCCTTATGGCCCACTCCCTCTTTTACTGGGCCCAAAAATACTAAAATATTCTATATTTTCACCAATAATAATGCACACTAATGTTGTTAATGTCCTGCTGGTGGAGGGACATATTGTATTAGTAAATCCTTTTTTCTCTCAGTGTGTCTGTCTGCCCATCCATCTGCTATTCGTTTCCAGGCTATAATTTGCTTGTCCTTCAACTAAGATTAATGAAACTTTACACACAGGTGCATCTGGACATAAAGGTGCGTCATGTACCAAAAGTAGGTCATTAGGTCAAGTATACTGGGTCACAGTGACACATCCTTGTAAAATCGTGTCCAGGCTATAATTCCTTTACTATTTAACTAAGTTTCATGAAACTTCACATGCACACACACACACACACACACTTTGACCCAAAGGTGTGTCATGAAAACAAAACTAGGTCACTAGGTCAAGTATCTGGGTCAAGGTGATACAATCGTGTAAAACTATGTTACACTTTATGTCCGGGCTGTAATTCTGTTTTGTATTTGCCCTTTTTAGACATAGGAGAAAGAAAATTCAGTGTGGGTAGCCCATTGGGGATAACGTTGGTATCATCTGTTGGATTTTTATGTTTTCACTCACCACAGCCTTGCAAAAACATGAAAATCCAACAACTTGTGATCCTAACCTTATCCTCAATGGGCCACCCATACTGGATTATGTATTGGGCCCTTTGCACAATCAATGAATGTATGCAATGATGTGATTACCTCTATTTCTGCTGACAGGTGATGACAGTATTGAGGAACTATGGACGAACTGTCAAGGAATTTGGACAATGTAAGCCATCTGCAAAGTAAGTCACTTCCTTCGTCCCAAATAGTTACCAAATTAATATGACTAACTTACAGTACAAAATTAAGCATGCTATATTCCTGACATTAGTTCATAACAGCTTAACATTCAAAGAGGTAAAACAACAACAGAGAGTTATGAAATATAGTCATTTGGTGCGTATCGACCTTGCACTGGACACCTTGCCACATTGTTATGTCTGTGTGCCATTCCTTCCTTCCTTCCTTCCTTCCTTCCTTCCTTCCTTCCTTCCTTCCTTCCTTCCTACCTACCTACCTTCCTTCCTACCTACCTACCTACCTACCTACCTACCTACCTACCTACCTACCTACCTACCTACCTACCTACCTACCTACACTATTACTCTCAGAATATCCCAACTTGGTACAATTGTAGATCCATACATCAAGCCTTTTAACAAAGAGGAATGAACAAAAATAATGCAACCCACAAGAATGGGTCTGGTAGCTTGGTACATTTGCTGGTAAAAAGTTCAGTTCAGAGTGTGGCAAGCAACACACTGGTCTTGGTCTGGTAACTAGTGACATCTGATGCCTGAAAAGTGCAGTTTAGGGTATGGAAAAGTCAATACTTCTTTTTGAAGTGTTGACTTGAGCATGAAACTTCATATGAAGGAGAAACAAAACAGGCAACTACAGCAGCAAACACATGTCAAAGTTTCTATACCCCACAGCCTGTATGCTGGCTGGCAGCTGAGAGGGGCCAATCATATGATTATGTAGACAGATGTCAATAGCTACCACACCAGACCAGTGTGTTGCTGAACACACTGGTCTGGTCTGGTACTAGCTAGATGTGTAATTCCGTTGTCCTTTGACTTAGAGTCATGAAACTTTACGCACCGTGTATCTGGACATAAAAGTGTGTCATGCCTAAAAGTAGGTCACTAGGTCAAGTATCTGGGTCACGGTGATAGCCTATGTTTTACTGACTACGGTCGTTCCGAAATGAGACCTGTGATTAACAAGGTTATAAATGAGGTGAGAGGGGCATGGATACAGCAATATCTGATTGCCTTTTAATTAATCTTATTCTATGTTTAATGGTGAATTATCATTTTCTGGAATGAAATTCAAAAGTAGAAACTCGCTGTAGATTGCATGACCTAAACATTTTTACAGATTAATTGCGACGCGCCTGCATCAGTGAAGTGATGCATTGACATTTAGACAAAATCAAATGTGGGTGAGTCATGTTTAATTATACATCACACATGATGTAAAATAACTGCGACAAACGTAAACAAACATGGCACACCAGGTCGGTGTTGAAAGTAAGCCTAGGGCATATTTTTTGTGATGAATACCCAATTAAACATTGAGTAAACAAAATCTTACATGGCTGGATGCAGTCAGTGGTGATTTTCCACACCAACAACAATCCCTTGTGAGAGAGAAATAGTATAGCTCACTCTCAGCCATGTAAGATTCTCTATATAGTTCATAGGGAGACCTTTGTGAGGGCACATGCACGTCCAGGCACAGTGTTTTGTACCCACTCATGCTTCATACTGTGACCCTTGGGATATAGCTTAGTCATCCATGCAATCATAATGGTAATATGATTGGTAAACCATGTCATACATGTGTCCAGCAAGAGGCATTATGTTCAGGTAACCATTATGGTAATTTTACAAACTGTGACGAGCAGTGTTTCTGGTTGGGACTGAGTGATTCTGGGCAAGAAACCATGAGCCGCCTGATTCCTTGCACAAAATCATTGAGCCCCAACCAAAAACACACACCAATGATGGCTTGTATCTATCCCATAATGTTTACATAGAATGCACTATTTGAGCAGACAATAAGCAATAGTTTTTAAGCAAAAACAGAGGCCAGAAATACATAGAAAAGCATTACCACCCAACACTGCCATGGGCAGATGAATCTGTGTGTTTTTCTAGAAATGTAATGTGTTCCAATTTTGAATGGTGCAGCAAGATGACAACGAGCCAAACAGGCATGGCAGTGCACGGAAAGGAATAAAAGAAACAGTGGCAATTGAAAAACATAGAACCATGACTTTATTTGCAAACCAAACAGTGGCCTGGGAGAGGAAGTGGTAATTTACTTCAAAGTACATGAAACAGCACAGGTCTCACTGGGGAGTCCAAGAACAAGCCACTCCTTACCATATATGGTACTGTACTATGTGATATGGAACAGCAGACGTGATATCCGTAACACATACCTTTATTACCCTCCGAAGGACCCCATTATGGGATAATGTGCTGTGTAGACTACATGTGTCCAGCAACAGGCATTATGTTCATGTAACAATGTGTTAATGTGCTGTTTTTATGCCCAGCAACAGGCATTATGTTCATGTAACAATTGTGTTAATGTGCTGTACAGTAGTCCCTCCTTTGAGAGACCGCGCCTAGTGCCACCCAAAAGGTGGTCACATAAAGTAGGTGGTCTCTCAAAGGAGGTATAAATAACATGAAAAGTACTACAGAAAGACCTGACAACTGGTCTCTGAAAGGAGGTGGTCTCCCAAAGGAGTGGTCTTTCAAAGGAGGGACTACTGTAAATATGTCCAGCAACAGGCATTATGTTCATGTAACAATTGTGTTAATGTGCTGTATATATGTCCAGCAACAGGCATAAAGTCCATGTAACCATCACAACATTATGTGGTTGAGAGACCCTACTTGTGTTCCCTGGGAGACTTTATTAACCCACAGTTGTATTTTGAGGAGTTTCAAACCCAGCCCAGGTCTTATTTTGCAACAAAACTGTTGATTTATATGCACGTTTGGTCCAGACATGTGCAAATTAGTGTAAGACTTATGTTTAAACAGGAATTTACTTGTGAATAACCAAATACATGTACATGTAGTTGGTGTGAATGCTTACTTGCAGCATCTTGTATGGAATAGAACTGATAGGTGACTGTGTGGGCAGCCAATATGAAGGGCCATGTGAGGTATTTAATGCCACCATCAGTAGTTGTAGGGGCTCAGCACATGCATGAGTGGTGGAGGGAATGCACTTATTGAAAGTCACATTGGAAAAAGGGGCAGTGATTTGATCACAGGACTTTTGTCAGTTTGCACATCATGGATCAGATTTTTCACTTGAAGACAAAGAAGCCATGTACATGGTCTGCCTTGTCTGTACCAACGGTCTAAAAACTGGCATTTGTGTGCTGTGCATGTATGTGTGGTGCTTATCATGCAGGAAAAAAAAATGATTGTGAATGGTAGGATATACAAAGTGGATGTGGCGAAACATGTTCAGATAAAAGATACATGTATCAACAAGCTGCGGAAATGTACTATCTACACACATATCCAAGGCAATGAAAAAACATAATAGAGATTGATAGATTTTATGTTATTTAATACTTTGACAGACTTTATTTGTTCTTGAAGCTTTTTGTCACATTCTTACACTGTTGCAGCCACGGATGAATCAACTGCACCGCTGTTGATAAGAAATGTTTTTACACACATGGTCTCTCTCTCTTTTTCTTTTTCTTTTTTTTTTTTTTTTTTTTCTTTCTTTTTTTGTTTTGTTTTGTTTTTTTTTTGTTTTTTTTGTTTGTTTTTGGTGCTGAGAAAGTATTTACTGTTACAAGTATGCAATTTGGAAAAAAATATATTTTATTAGTAAACAAGCCAGTAGATTGCCTCAAAGTCTGCAAGGGTTGTCGAGTTATTGTTTGAACAATGGATGGTAAGTTCCTGTGTCATTATCAAACACTGCTTTGAGTAACAAGGTCATCAAGAGCATGACCTTCAACCCCTTGACCCCAAAGTCAATCAGGTTCATCAACAGACCAGGATTGTTGATGTTGACTCGACCAAGTTTGAGAATGATAGATAACAATTATCATTCTTGACTCCTTGATCAGACGGTGTTTGGTCTACCAACTGAACAACCAAAGGGAACAGACAAAAAGACTACAACGACCAAAGCTAGATATGCCCTGCTTCCTCCTGAGGTTGTCTGCTAGCAGCAGTCAGGCTGTTATATTATGCTTTGCTTGCAATTGCTTACACTAGTGGCTTTTCTGAGCTGTTTTGGAACTGGTGACATAAGTGCTCACTGTCCAAAAAATTACATTATTTTCATAATTATAATTTTTATTTTTGAGCAGCTTTATCCTGTTGTAGCTGATATGGCTGGAACTGCCCCCTAGTGGTTAGATCCTGAATGACTGTCTTCCAAGCAAAAGTGTTTGGGATAGGTAATTATATGATATAAACCTTGAAATGACATTTAGGCATTCTTCTATTCATGAATTTTTTTTCTGTCTTTTACGACAGGGTGTGAAGTATGGTGTAGCTGTGGCATCTATTTTAAATGCACTCCTTCCATTGTTATCAAAATGTGAAAACAAAATTTGCCAATTTCAATGTTCAAGAGTAAGGAGCCAGTTAAATATGCCGTGGGGACATTTCTAAACGTGACTTTTCATCCACACAGCAGGACCCACAACAGTCAATTGAAAGATTTTAACCCACCTTTCCTAGGCACATGCCCACAGGGGGGAAGCTGAGGGAAGCTGCTGACTAGTGGTATACAATGTATTAGCATAAACCCTTTCCCACGTAGATTGTCCAAAAGTGCTTGAAGGTAAATGGTCGTCCACCTGAACATTTTTACTTAAAATTCTCATTACTGGAAAACATTTTTGCTGAGATTTGTATATAAGACCATTGATGATGGCACACCCCAGGTCTATAGCTTTTCTTAGCAAGGAAAGCTATTGACTGAGTCATACTCTGACCGGGAATAGGTTAATGACAGAAATGAATTGGACAACAGTTATGACAACAAACACTTGCAGATAAGTTTGAGTGGGAAAAGTTACAGGGTGGGTGGGTAATGCTAATACCTGTATTAGGCCATTTTGCTGTAATAAACAGAGTAGATTGTGTTAGAGCAAGCCTGCCTTTTAATGGAGGGAGAGATACATGTACTGGGAAAGTATTTCAGTGGGAGCTATGGGACCCTCCGTGCCATGTCAGAATCCACTTTATAATGAAGGCCGTTATATGTAGGGAACGCTGTACTATCAAGTGTTTATTATTGCCAATAGGACACCCAGTTCCCTGTGCCATGTGCAGACCACACTTGCAGGCGTACGTATTTGGAGTGTCTAAGAGCACTTAGTGATCTGGAGCTACAGAAGTTATACACTCACCAAACACATGAAAAGTGTAAGTTTGGTAATCCATGGTACATGAATACATTTTGTTATGAATTTACAACAATGTGTGTCCTTTTAATCTTGTACCATCATGATGTGCCAGGTATATCTTATTCTAGTAAACAAATGGAATTTTCTAAATATGTTTAGCAGCTTGTATGTTTTAAAACTTAGTGAATGACTCATTTACGGTTTTTGCTTTTTTGAGTTGGTACTTTTGTCACAGAAGCTCATTTGTTCATGCTTAATGCATGGATATACCCTCCTTCGTGTCAGTTTCCATGCTGCAGCGTAGATGGCAGCACAGGATCACAATTAATATGAATACTTCCTATTACCAGATGTAATGTATAACTGATAGAGTGTATCAACATGGCAAAAGATATTGTTGTTTATTAATTCAATGTCCATAAAAATGTAAAAAATATACATGGAATGCTGTGTGCTGTTTTTTTCAGTAAAGCATCAGCAGCAGCAGCAAGGGTCTTTCATTCCTGTGGAAAAGCCTCTGCCATACTTCAGTGGGAGATGGGTAGGTGTAGATGTTTATGACACTTTCAAATGTGTGTGGGCTACTCACTTCCAGATGCATACTTGTACATTAATGACACCTTAAACGGACACTTTACAATGTTGTCCTGACAGTTCAGACATATTAAGATTCAAACCGGAAAATTTAATTTACAAAAAAATATTTAAATGCATATTCATTGAAAGATTGTGAAAGAAGTATATCCTTGTAAAATTAATGTCTCCCGATGCAATCTGAGAGATGTTGTTTTAATTTAGTGTTCATCTCTTCTTCTGCTGCTTCTGTTCTGAACATGATAACTTTCAAATGCAATTAGCTACGTGTACCACAACCAAATTTGGTATGTGGAACCGTGACCCAGCTTTAAGGTCAAGGGGGTCAACTTTGTCACTTCTATGGCCTATTAGTTCTCATCGTGATAACTCAAAAAGAAATATCTTGACCAAATTTGGTGTGTGTCCATTTTGTTGGTCAAAAGGGTCAACTGCCAGTTTTATGGCATGTGCATTCTCATCACAATAACTTCAGAATAAAAAGAGCTGCCTCAAGCATATTTTGGTGTGTGGAATCCTCCTGTATAGAGCTCTAATGGGATTACATACCAGTGACCTTGGCCATGTTTCAAGGTTACAGGATCAACTTTGAAAATTCTAGGATCAGCATGATAACTATAGAGTAGAAAGATCTTCTCTAACAAAAGTTAGCACAAGTGTTCCTCTGATGCAGTGCTTTTGTTGATATTGTGTATGCAGTTTTGCCAACCTGGTGGAGGTATATTTTTTTGGAGATTATGAAATGGCGAGCAGGTTAAGCCGCAAAGCCCTGCTAGGGGGGTCCAGGGGCATGCTTCCCTGAAAAACATGCTTTGTACACTTCAGCTAAAGATACCCAGCTAAAAGCCATTTCGCACAGTTGTTTTTTAACCCCGTTTCTCCTTGCAAGCCTTGGCTGCAGGGTTCAGACTTGACCTGGACTTCAAACAACACCCATTAATTCAACCTAATTGCTATTACGTAATCACTGAGATAGCACTTTAGTCAATATAGATTAGGGGCTCCAATTAGCTTCATCCAGTAACTTTTCTTTTCAAATTTAAACAAAAATGTGGTAATCATGTTAATTTTCAGAAAATACTACATTGAATGGACACATTGATCATAAAAATTGGCTGCCAGAAAGTGAACCTATTTTTTACTATGACGCAAAGGAAACTGGACTCAGGCAGCTGCTCTAGTAATTAAGATATTAAGAGAAAGTGACAAACAAGCAGGCCGAGAGTGTGTGCGCAGTGATCAGCGTCTGGCTTCAAAGAGTATTGGACTTGGGTAGGGAAAAGAGAAATGAGGGTAAAAACTCAATTTTAATGGTAGCTGAGGTGTACACATCATGAAATGTCAAAAATAGACATCAAAATACATGTATGCAATTTCGTGGCATTTGAGGGTACATGGATTCAAGTTTGAGTATGCCACGGGATGCACAGCAGCTTAATTTCCCTTAAAAATGTCACTGTGAAAAGCGTATTTGTTAAAATTTACCATATTATGTTTTTAGAATGACATTTGTGGCAACTTTTGTGAGATTTTTGGAGTAATTCGGGAGTCAGGAGGGTAGACAGCACATGCCTGAATTTTCGGGAGACTCCTGAATGATTAGGGAGGGTTGGCAACACTGTATATGAATTATCTTGACATCATTTCAAGGTCATATAGATATCAAACTTGACCATAGTAAGTTCAGCATTTTGTTTTATATCATGGCAGTGGTTATTATTAAACCGTAAAAGGAAAGTACCTATGGAGTTTCTTTTGCTGTTGTTAATTTTTACCATGAATAACGAAGGAAAGATCAAAATGAAGGGCAGAGGCATAATATATTGGCTTATGTCTCAAAAGGAGTTCTCATCATGAAAACTTAACAAGAGGTACCTCAGCCAGATTATGTGTGTTTATCCTTCGTATGAAAAGCTTGGATGGGATCGCATATTAGTAACCTTGACCTTTAGGTCACAGGTGTCAACTTTGTGTCAGTTTTATAGTATATTCATTATCATGATTATAACTTAAGAATATGCTGAGCTATCTCAACCTAATGTAGTAAGTGGAACCCTGTCATATGGCAAGCTTACATGGCATTATATACCAGTGGCCTTGACCCTGTTTCAAGGCCACAGGTCAGCTTTGTTGATCACAAATGTCGATTTTATGGTATATTCATTCTCATTATGGTAACTTAAGAATGAAAAGAGCTACTTCAACCAAATTAGATTTGTGAAACCCTCTATTAAAGAGCTTAGAGAGAATGGCTTGTCAGCAACGTTGGCCCGGTTTCAAGGTCACAGGGGTCAACCCTATCAAATCCAGGGTCAGGATGATAAGTTTAAAATGGAAAGAGCTTCTCCCAAAAATGACGGCATATGTTTCCTCTTTTGTATGCTGAAGATGATATGGCACAAAAGTGACCATGGCTTCATTTCAAGGTCATACACAGTACCTAAACTTTGGCATTGTATGTTCAGCAAATCTGACAGTTTGGCTTGTATCTTGGTATTGTTGGATCCTGGGCCCATGATTACTATTAAACAGTAATAGGAAAGCATGTGTCGGATGTCTGTAAATTGTTCTTATTTTTGACCTTGAGTGACTTTAAAAGGTCAAATCAAGGTCAGAGGCACAATATTGGCTTTTATCTTTAAGACAGTGTTTTTCCAGACCCATGAAACTGTATGACTTGAATAGACAATGGCACACATACATTGTACTTTCTTTTGGAGCTGTCAGATTTGCCCTTGGTGACTTTGAAAAGTCAAATTAAAGTCAGGTGAATATCGCTTATTGCTGCAAATTTAATATAAAATGATATCCCTTCAAATGTACAAACTACATGTAAATGCAAATTTGTTCTGATAAGTGAAAGTTACTCTATTTTGCATTGAAGTCACAATTGTTGTATGAATATTGAAGCTGAAAAACATTTCTTTTGTGCCATAAAAGAATGTCAAACATATAGTCTGGCGAAAAAAAAGGAAACTTAGTGGCTCCTTATTAGTGAACTTAAGAGTGTTTATCAAAGAATAATATAAGGCCCCATTAAAGTCACTGCTACCATGCTGTACTTTATCCTTAAGTAGAAAGATGGCACTGGTAAATGGTGGTGTAGGAGTTGTCATCTGTTTAATGATAAAACTGGAAAGTTGACCCAAGTCCCTTGTCATTTCAGAGATTCGGACCATCAGGAGCAGAAACTGCTCCACAGCCGTCATTTGGGCATGGACAGAAATGACGCAAACCAGGACTTGTTAATACAGCTGTAAAATCTGACCTTCACCATGCCAAATTGGTCTGTTCTTCCAAAACTCCTGGCATTGAAAAGAAAACAGCATGGTGAGAAAAGAGCTACAGAGAGCTTGATGAACAAATCAATGCCCACAATTCAGGTGCTAGTTTTCTGGTGTTGTAAATTACACATATCTACAGCAGGTGGACAAGCTTGTTTGATAGTGGATCACAGGTAATATATGGTTAGAGTATTGTGCAATATACAAGTGGATCAGAGAACAAGTAAGAAAATGATCATATTCTAATGATTTTCAAAGCCAAAAGTTTCAAAGAAACTGTCACTTTATGTGCAATATTTTGTTGATACATGTAATTGTATTTTAAGATGTCTCCTTGGATGGAGAAATTAATTAGATATGGTGTATTATAAAGCATGTAAATATAGTATACAGTGATAATTGAAATGGGAAAAAAGCAAATATTGACATTTTATATTAAATTTATTGTGCCATATTTTGTTTGTATTAATATTGTGCAGCTGAGTTTACTGTGAATTGTCTGATTTTTTTAACATTGTTAATTGTGATTTGTGTTTTTTCACATGTTATGTATCATAAAAATGCATATTAAAATATTAATTTAAGATTATTTTACATATTAATTTAAGAAGACCTGTTTAGTGTTAACTTTCTCAGCGCAATATCTTCTGAGTACATGGGAGGATTTTTTGGTCAGCTGATTTGTCAGTTACCTGAGTGTATAACATAGTTGGTGATCTGACATCCATACATACACCTGTCTGTGCCCATTATTCTGATTTTCAACTTCTCAAAAACTGTAGTATGGAATGTTTTCATTTGACACATGGATGTTCCCCAGTGGCCCACTACCAAGTGCAAAGGAGATGATGATGCAATAATTTTTTCATTAATTTTTAGAAGAATTAGATTATTCTTTGAAAAATGAATATTTGTTGTTTCTGAGAACTACTTGGCTGTTTAGATACTGCATACAGGTCACTTGGGATCACATAGTTAACATTTTGGCTACCAAGTGGCATTAGTTTTATTATAGGAATTTTTGTGTATTTAGGCAATTTTTTGACTTCTCCCAAACAGCTGAACAGAGTTGCATGAAATTTAAGAGAATATACATGAAATGTAACCAAAGGTGAAGAAAGTATGCAAAAATGATGAGGATATATAAATATCTGAGGAAATTATGGGATATTGAACCATGCCTTGGTAGGTGCTACTACTGTACATACATGTAGCGATACAATGGTTTCTTGTTGAGTTTGGTACAGAGATGCATTTTATAGGGGAAAACATAGCTGATTATATTTTTGGGTAAGTCTGACATCGTTTTTGGTTATTCTGACCTGTTTGCAGTCAATTTGACATTGTTACTGGAATATTTCAAAGGGACTGGATGGATTCTTCCCAAATGTGGTAGAGAGGTACACTACAGGACAAAGATAAGCTTAAGAGTTTCAGGTTACTAGGACCTATTTTGTGGCTACTGTGACCTATTTACTGTCAATTTGACTTTGCTACCATAATATCTCTATTCCTTGTAAAAACACCCTGTTTTCAAGTAGCAGCAGGTCTATATTTCCAAGACGTGAAAACATGACTGATTCCACAATTTACCACTGTAAGAGTTAATTTCTTACGTGTCAATGGATACTGACTTTCACCAAAACTACAGAGGGCTACTGCAGAACTTTGTTGGTGAGACAAAGTGCCATTTTCCCCCTTTTTTTGCATATGTTAGCATGGAAAAGTTCAAAGAAATAATTGTACTTCATTGAGTGAGAACTTGTTTAGAATTGTGCTATTTAAATGGTAAAATGCTATTTAATGTTTTACAAAGTCTAAAAACTGGCATTTGTGTACTGTACATGTGTGTGTGGTGCTTATCATTTATGAATAAAAGCAATTGGTACTACTACGCATACAGTAACTATTCTTTTAGTATTGTAAATGGTACAATATACAAAGTGGAAGTGGCCAAACATATTCAAATAAAAGATACATGTCTAAACAAGTTGCTGAAATGTACTATCTGCACACAAAATCCAAGACAATGAAAAAACGTAATAGAGATCGGTATATTTTATGTGAGTTAAAGCTTTGAATGTGAAAAATTCTTGATCCCTTGATCAGACGGTGTTTGGTCTAACAACTGAACAACCAAAGGGAACAGACAAAAAGACTACAACAAGCAAAGCTAGATATGTCCTGCTTCCTCCTGAGGTTGTCTGCTAGCAGCAGTCTGGCTGTTATATAATGCTTTGCTTGCAATTGCACACACTAGTGGCTTTTCTGAGCTGTTTTGGAACTGGTGACATAAGTGCTCAGTGTCCAAAAAAATACATTATTTACATATTAATAACTTTTATTTTTGAGCAGCTTTATCCTATTGTAGCTGATATGGCTGGAACTGCCTCCTAGTGGTTAGATATTGAATGACTTCCAAGCAAAGTGGAAATTCAGGCTCAAAAATGTCGAGTTTTAAAAGGTCGAAATTTCAAGAAAAACGTCGAAATTTTGACAAAGGGACGACATTCAAAAAGTCGGAATTTTGACTTTTCCAAAGTCAGAATTTCAGGTGAAAAATGTAGAAATAATTCGAGTTTAAAAATTCGAAATATGGAAAGAAGAAGTCGAAATTTTGACTGTATGCACTCAAAATTCAAGTTAAAAAAAAGTCAAAATTGGGAGAAAAAATTCTCTTAGCTTAAAAATATCAAAATTTTGCTTTTTTTAAAAGTCAAAATTCAAGCTTAGAAAAGTCGCAATTTCGATTTTTTTAAAATTAAAATTTCAGCTTAAAAATGTAAAAATATCGATTTTAGAAAATTTGACATTTCGCACTCAAAATTCAAACAAAAATGTTGAAATTTTGAGTTGAAAATGTGGAAATTACGAGAAAATAGTAGCAATTTCAAGTTTTAAAAGTAGAAATTTCATTTCTTTTTTAAGTCAAAAATTTAGCTTCAAAATATTGAAATTATGAGAAGACAGCCGAAATTTCGATGTTTTAAAGTCAAAACTTTAGATTGAAAATGTCAAAATTTCAAGATTAAAATGCAACATTTGAGAAATAGGTCGAAATTTCGACTTTTTGACGTCGAAATTCAATCTCAAAACTGTTGAAAGTTCGAGTTTAAAAAGTCGAAATTTCAATTTTAAAAGGTCGCAATATCAAAAAAGAAAGAAATTTTGACTTTTTGCAAAATAAAATTTCTGCTTTAAGCGTTTTAAGCTCGAAATTTAAACTTAAAAAGTCGAAATTTCAAGGAAAATTGAAATTTCGACCTTTTAACTTCAAAATTCTAACTTAAAAAGTTGGAATTCGGCTTTTTGAAACTGAAAATTAGTCGAAATTTCAAGAAATAAGACGACATTTAGACTCTTTTTGAAGTCAAAGCTTAAGCTAAAAAATTTCGAAATTTGGGAAAAAAAAGTCAAAATTTCGACTTTTTTGAAAATCGCATTTTCAGCTTAACAATCGCAAAATTTCGATTTTAAAAAGTCGAAGTATCGAAAAATTCGAAATAGTGACATTTTGCACAAAATCAAGCATAACAATATTGAAATTTCGAGTTTAAAAAATTTATATTTCGAAAAGCCGAAATGTTGCGAAAAATTGAAAACTAAAGTTCAGATAGTCGAAATTTGGAATTGAAAAGTCGAAATTCAAGCTTAAAAGTCAAATTTCGACATTTTTAAAGTTGACCTTTCAGATTAAAAATGTCGAAATTTCGAATTTAAAACTTTAATTTTCGTGGAAAGAGTCAAAATTTCAACTCTTTAAACTCAAAGTTCAAGCTTAAAAATGCCGAAATTTCGATTTTAAAAAGTCTAAATTTGGGGAAACAATGTCAAAATTTCAAGTTTAAAAGGTCGCAATTTTGAGGAAAAAATTCAACTTTCCAAAAAAGTCTAAATTTCTTTTTACACTGAAAGTTTTAGGTGAAAAAATCGAAATATCGAGAAATTCGAAATAGTTACATTTTGCACAAAATTCAAGCATAAAAATGTTGAAATTTCGAGTTTAAAAAACTGTTACATCAAAAATAGATCGAAATTTTGCGAAAAAATTGAAAACTCAAGTTAAAAAAGTCGAAATTCAAGCTTTAAAGTAGAAATTTCGACGTTTTTAAAGTTGACCTTTCAGATTAAAAATGTCGACATTTAGAGTTTAAAAATTGAGTTTTCGTGGAAAGAGTCAAAATTTCAACTCTTTACATTCAAAGTTCAACCTTAAAAATGCCAAAATTTCGATTTTAAAAAGTCTAAATTTGGGGAAACAATGTCAAAATTTCAAGTTTAAAAGGTCGAAATTTTGAGGAAAAAATTCAACTTTCCAAAAAAGTCGAAATTTCCTTTTTTCACACTGAAAGTTTTAGTTGACAAAATCGAAATATCGAGAAATTCGAAATAGTTACATTTTGCACAAAATTCAAGCATAAAAATGTTGAAATTTCGAGTTTAAAAAACTGATACATCAAAAATAGATCGAAATTTTGCGAAAAAATTGAAAACTCAAGTTAAAAAAGTCGAAATTCAAGCTTTAAAGTAGAAATTTCGACATTTTTAAAGTTGACGTTTAAGATTAAGAATATCAAAATTTCGAGTTTAAAACCTCGTAATGTGGAGAAGAAATTTAGAATTTAAAAATTGAATTTTCCAGGAAAAAGTCAAAATTTCAACTCTTTTGAGTCAAAATTTAAGCTTAAAAATGCCGGAATTTCGAATTAAAAGGTCGAAATGTGGGGAATAAATGTCGCAATTTCAAGTTTAAAAGGTCGAAATTTTGAGGAAAAAAATCAAATTTCCAAAAAGCCGAAATTTGCATTTTTACCGTTAAAATTTTGTCTTAAAAATAATGAAGTTTTGAGTTTTAACGGTGAAAATTTCGACTTTTTGAAGTCAAAATTCGAGCTTAAAAATGTCGAAATTTCAAGAAAAAAGTCGAAATTTCGAGTTTTTTTAAGTAAAAATTCAAGCATAAAAAGTCAAAATTTCATCTTTGAAAAGTCACAATATCAGCATAAATGCGTCGACATTTCCAGTTTAAAAGTTGCAATTTCCACTTTTTAAAGTCAAAATTTCGGGTTTAAAAGGTCGAAATTTTGAAAAAGAAGTCAAAATATCGAAAAAAAAAAAGTCGAGAGTTAGACTTTTTGAAGATCATAATTTTAGCTTAGAAAAGTCGATATTTCGAGACAAAAAGTCAAACTTTCGAGATAAGGTCGAGATTTCGACTTTTTAAAGGTGAAATTTTCAGCTTTAAAATGTCGAAAATTCAAAAAGAGGAAATTGGGAGTTTTTGAACTCAAAATTCAAGCTCCAAAATGTCTAAATTATGTGTTTAAAAAGTCCAAATTTTGAGTATAAAAAGTCGAAATGTGAAAAAAAGTCGAAATTTCGAATTTCTTAAAATCAAAATTTCAGCTTAAAAGGTCGAAATTTCAAGAAAAGTCGACATTTCGACTTTTTAAACTCGAATTTCAAGCTTTAAAAAAGTCGTTATTTGAACTTTTTTATTTTAAAAAGGTCGAAACTCGATTTTTACCTCAGCTGACTTGTCAGTCAGCTGAGGTTTTTTGAGGGTCCGTCGTCCGTCGTCCACAATTCACATTTTCGACTTCTCAAAAACCGTCAGCCAGATTCACTTTAAACTTGGTGGAGATGTGCCTTGGGTGGGTCTCTACCAATTTGTTCAATTGGTCACGGTCCAGTGATTTTTGGATTTTTAATGAATTTTTTTGTTCTTTTTTGGGTAAATCTTAAAAAATCTTCTTCTCCGAAACCGCGTACCCAATTGCTTTGATATCACACAGGAACATTCCCTGGGACTCCTAGTTCTTAATTTGCTTACCAGGTGGCGCTGCGATTTTTTCCTAATTCTTCATGAATTTTTATGTGTTATAGCTATTTTCGACTTCTTCTCCAGAACCGTCACTCAGATTACGCTGAACCATGGTGGATATGTTCCTTGTAGAAGGGTCAAACAAAGTTGTTCACTATGTGGGAATGCTGCGGATTCCTGATTTTAAACGATTTTTTCAATTCTGGTACTTGTGGGTCAATGCAGCTTTCCTATTGATTACTATGGAAGTCAATGGGCATTCTAATGCTAATTCACATTTTCGACTTCTCCAAAACCGTCATCCAGATTGACTTCAAACTTGGTGGGGATACACCTTGAGTGGATCTCTACCAAGTTTCTCAAATGGTCACGCTCCATTGATTTTTATATTTTTTTTGAATGCACCTTTACTATTGATTACCATGTAAGTCAATGGGCATTCTAATGCTAATTTACATTTGCGACTTCTTCTCCAAAATCGTCATCCAGATTTGCTTCAAACTTGGTGGCAATGTACCTTGGGTGAGTGTCTACCAGGTTTGTTCCAATGGTCATGTTCCAATGAATTTGGAATTTTTTATGATTTTTTTTCAAAAATCTGTACAAAAGTTTTAATAGGAAAGTTTAACATGGGAATTTCTTGTAATGGTCATAACTTTAATAATATTGACCAGATTTACTTCAAACTTGGTGGGGATGTGCCTTGGGTGGATCTGTATCAAGTGTGTTCAAATGGTCATGCTCTATTGATTTTTGGATTTTTTATGAATTTGTTTGTTCTTTTTTGGGGCAAACCTTCAAAATTCTTCTCCTCTGAAACCGCTCACCCAATTGCTTTGATATCGTTCATAGACACTCCCGGGGACACCTAGTTCCCAATTTGTTCACCAGGTGGCGCTGCAATTTTTTTAATGAATTTTTTTGTATGGTTTTGCTATTTTTCACTTGCTTTCAGAACTGTCCCTCAGATTAAGCTGAAATGTGATGGATATGTTGTTGTGGAAGGGTCAAACAGTTGTTTAGTAGGTGGCACTGCTTTGGATTCCTGATTTTTAAGGATTTTCAGTTACGGTACTTACCAGTCAGTGGAGCTTTCCTATTGATTACTATGTAAGTCAATGGGCATTCTAATGCTAATTCACAGGACAACTGACACGAAATTTACTGTTTATTTGATAACTTGAGACCTGTTTTGAGTTAGCTACACATGTTAATTATTCTGTATGAAGGTCATGCTGAGACAGTACATGAATGACCTTGACCTCATTTGTGGGGTCACAGTGCAACATACATGAATTTTACTCTTCATTATAACTTGAGAACTTCTTGAACTTTGATGTTGTACATGTAAGTGTTCTTCTTTTAAGGTCAGACTTACTCAGAACATGGTGTCCTTGATCCTTTCCCAGGTTCATAGAGCTGCAAGTGTGATGAATGTCAAGATCAGCTGAGGCACGGGCTGTTCACACAGCCCTCTTGTTTAGCTGAATTTCAACTTTTAAAACTCGAAATTTCTACATTTGTCAGCTGAAAATTTGACTTTAAAAAATGAAATTTGAACTTTTTAAGCTTGAAATTCGACTTTAAAAAAATCGAAATTTCGCAACTCCAGCTTAAAAACCTCGAATTTTCCACTTTTTAAAGTCAGAATTTCACTTTGAAAATGCCGATATTTCTCGACTTTTTCAACTCGAATTTTCGAGAAAAAGTGAAAGTTTCTTGGAAAAAGTCGAAAAGCTAAATTTAATTGTCGAAACATCGATCAAAAGTTTTTTATTCATTATCCTCTATAACTTTTATTCATTTTTTGTACACTACATTTTTTAAACCTAATCTTTAATAAAAAAAATTAAAAGAAACGCTTATTCATTTTGTTGACACATGCCCTTTAAAACTTACGAGTCGCAACCACAAGGCCACAAGTGTTGTCATTATTTCAATTTTTTTAGTTAGGTACAATCACAATATTATATTTCTGTAAGTTACAATTGTAAGTTAAAAAGGGGCTGTGGTCAACTTACTTTATTTAATCAGCATAGCGGTACAACAGATTGTTAATATGTTGTATAAGAACTGTTTCTATTTGATCTGATCACTTCGTCAGGTAGGCCTAGTCGGGTCTGTTGTAAGACCAAGCGCTGCAGGTAAGTGTGGGGCATATGATTCAATTTTGGTAGGCCTAATCATGAATGTTAGGTGTAGTTTCATTATATTTATGTAATGTGGGCTACATTTTTAAGTAGGCCTATTAACAAAGGAGCATCATATTCGCTTTATTCCGTGATAGGTACATCAGCTCGGGATGTTTGTATTGGAAAGGCAAACATGGTGCCGCCAGTTAGCAGAATGACACCGAGACAAGTCTTGCGCTGGTTCCCCGCTGATGACCCGATTTTATAAAGGCTAATAATGCCTAAAACTTTCTTCTGAATTTCAACTTTTTATGAATATGATTTGTTCCTTTTATAAAGTAATTTGCTATTATGATTTAGAACTACGCAGTTTTTCAGTGAATAGTATGGAATAGGACTTTGCTCTTATAATATCGGGCTTGATAGTGTTCAAACGGTACATGGGCTGACAGAATTAGGTTTGTTAAGTTTCTCTTTCTATTAAATATGGATGCAGGTGAACTGATTTGAATGCTTCATGATCTATTTAGGTTATTTCAACAAGTATGTTTCAGTGCGATCACTATATACAGGTTCACCTGGGTTCAAAGCGAAAGATGCTTTAATTTTTGAGTTACGACTACAAGCTAACACAAGTGGTATTGTTCTTTTAAATTTTTAGTTTAGGGCAATCACAATATTATATTCCTGTAATTTACAATTATTAGTCAAACAAGGCTATAGTCAACTTACGTGAAGCCTTACATTAGGCCTATTTAATTAACATAGAGGTACAACAAATTATTATATGGATGCAGAAGAATTGATTTGAATGATTAAGATTTATTTGGGTTATTTCAACAAGTAGGCCTATATATTCAGTTCATTCACTTAACACAAGTTCAGAGTGGAACATACTTTAATCTGTTAAGTTGTAGGAACTTACATGAACGAAAAAGTTACGTGATCTTAAATTTATTAAGTTGAATTAACTGTCCAGTTTCACAGTGTGTATAGTCATCTGGGCTTATATTCAACCACGGATTTTCCACATCCTTGATACAATGTACAAATTGCTACATTGCAACAAAAGATCTGCCCCCATGCACTCACTGCGAGCACTTTAGTGTAATAAGATGCAATGTTCAGGTTTGGGTGGATGCCGTGTATTTACATAGCTATTTTCTGCTAATTAATCTCATTAGACTCGTGCAAAAATATCTACAACGCCAACATGGAATATCAACTGTATTACGCAACTTTTTTTAAACTAAGAAACATCTAAATACATGTCCCATATTTACAGATACGTAAAAATCAGACACAGGTGCTTTTGGTACGACGCCTCGGATCATTCATCACAGAAGTGATTGGGGTGTTGGTGATCTTAAGTTCATTGAAAGACTTTCAAAACCCGAATTCACAAACAAATCGACAGCATTTTGCACAAAAAAAATTCGGTTCTAGCTCGACAAATGGAGGAAGGTACCTAGGACCTACAAAATGTACATACAAAATTTTCATCAAAAAAAAAAATCATGTTTTTTTTTAGAATATATCAAAATAAATTGATATTGCTGTAGTGATTAATATGCAAAGATCAACACGTGTGCAAAATTTGATTTTTTAATCGACAAATTATTTTGGAAAAAAAAATCTTTAATATGTGTGGTATTAGTAGTGTAGTGGAAATGCCAAAAGTCTTCGTTAGTAGTTACCGATCATTAATTTCCTGGGTGGGCGGCCCCGACAAGTGATTGACAGACAACCGCCCCCCACCCGAGGTCACAGGTCAACCACCTCAGGAACACCAGTGTCGACTCGGATCTGATAGCGGACAGGAGGACCATCCCCTACCCTGCGGATCCCGGGCCCGGGCACTTCAGCATTTTCTTTCTGAGCGACGACAGGTATTGTCATTTCGCTACAAGTGGTTCCCAGACGCGAAAGGAACTGTGGTGGAGAGAGTGTAACAAGACGACAACTTAACCCACCCACCCCCAAAAAATGACAGACCAAAGGTAGGGCGGTGACTTTTTTACGCACACACCCTCCACTATTTTTTGGGGAGTATTTCAGTATTGCTCTGGCTGATTGGGTTAAATCCTTGTTCTTTTCTCCTCCGTCAGTACAGACGGTGTTCATACGGCTAGGCACCACCAACCACGGGAATAACCCGGTGGATTGCGAGAGTGAAATCACCGCACTTGTAGGTGCGGTCTTTGGCTGTTTGGAGTTAAAAACGAAAAAGAAAACAAAGAAAGAAAAAGAAAAAGCGTAGTTTAGCCTAAATAATCAACGTGAAAACTACTAGTTTTTCCGTGGAACTGAAAGTTCCCACGGCTTCGAAGGAACGCACGTGTGGTCGAATCGTCTCCCATTACCAGGCAAATTACTTGGACATCCGGCAGTACGGGTCATTCGAGTGGCTGTGTTGACATTGCCACGTAATAAATTCGCCGATCCTGTGATCTTATCTGGCAATATTGCTCATCTTACGTGGTCCTGCTGCAGACTGGCAGGTCCCCCTGAGCGCACATTTGTAAGTGGTGCATGCGCAGTGACTGTGAATTGCCCAAAATGGAGGACGGTTCGACACAATTGATGGCTTGTTTCAGACTGTGATACGGGGACAGCAAGCCCCGAAATTCTGTGTTATTGGTCACGATTCGATCGACCACTTGCTTTTCTCACGAAATTCGTTGAGAGAAGACAAACTGTAGCAATTGTACGGACTTAAGTCCGATCGTAAAGTTGGTTGTGCATCTGTTCCCAGATGCAACCATAACGGTGTGAATAGGGCTGTTCCAGAAACGGTGGCATTCGCGTGCCGAAAACGACAAATTGTCTAACCCCGGCGCGTTTTCAGGTAAACAGCGGCCGGAACAGAGTCGTGTGTGTTTTCGCTTTAAGTGTGCGCATGGTCTCTTTGGGTACATTTTTATGTGATCTCTCAATCATTGATTGTGTTTGATGTGCATGAAGCTTGCTTGTTACCACTAGACACCCCTTCCTGCATAGTAGACTCTCCCGATTTCCTTCTTGTACAAAGAGACGTCTGATCACCCGCACAGCTGACAAGCAGACTTGTGCAACTTCAGCGAACACAAAGTTTCGCAACCGGGTAAACACCCGAGCTCTAGGAAATCGCTAATTGATTGCAATCTCTGGACATAACTAACATTCTTCCCTGGGAAGTATTTGTCTGTGGCCTGCGGGTTAATGCACACTGCTCCTAACAAAGGAATCCGATATTGAAATCAGTGTGCCACTCCCCGCCCCCCCTCCTTCATTATATACATCCATTCTGGGACATGGACATACGGCCTGTCCTTACTGATAGTTGGAGGGACTCTAAAAAGGGTTCTTAAGTAATTACTTCTATCTTTCGGGTTCTTAGTGAAGTACCCGAACCATAGGGTTCTTAAGCAACCAATATAATTTCATTCAAAGCCCTCTACTGAATTTCCATTCAATAGGGTTCTTAAGTAATTATCTCTATCTTTCGGGTTCTTAATGAAGTACCTGAACCATAGGGTTCTTAAGCAACCAATATAATTCCATTGGAGGTTCTTTACTGAATTTCAATTCAATAGGGTTCTTAAATAGTTATCTCTATCTTTCGGGTTCTTAGTGAAGTACCTGAACCCTAGGGTTCTTAAGCAACCAATATAATTCCATTGGAGGTTCTTTACTGAATTTCAATTCAATAGGGTTCTTAAATAGTTACCTCTATTTCTCGGGTTCTTAGTGAAGTACCAGAACCAGAGGGTTCTTAAGTAACCAATAGAGTTTCATCAGAGGTTCTTCATTGAATTTCCACCTAATAGGGTTCTTGAGCAATTACCCCTGTTTGTCGGGTTCTTAATGAAGCACCTGAACCATAGAGTTCTTAAGTAATTATCTCTATCTTTCGGGTTCTTAATGAAGTACCTGAAACATAGGGTTCTTAAGCAACCAATATAATTCCATTGGAGGTTCTTGACTGAATTTCCATTCAATAGGGTTCTTAAGTAATCATCTCTATCTTTTGGGTTCTTGGCGAGGGACCTGAACAATAGGGTTCTTAGGTAATCAATAAGGTTCCATCAGAGGTTTTTCACTGAATTTGTACCTAATAAAGTTCTTAAGCAATTACCCCTGGTTCTCGGGTTCTTAATAAATCACCTGAACCATAGGGTTCTTAGGCACTCAATATAATTCCATCGGAGGTTCTTTACTGAATTTCCATTCAATAGGGTTTTTAAGCAATTACCCCTGGTTCTCGGGTTCTTAATAAATCACCTGAACCATAGGGTTCTTAAGCACTCAATATAATTCCATTGGAGGTTCTTGACTGAATTTCCATTCAATAGGGTTCTTAAGTAATCATCTCTATCTTTTGGGTTCTTGGCGAGGGACCTGAACAATAGGGTTCTTAAGTAATCAATAAGGTTCCATCAGAGGTTTTTCACTGAATTTCTACCTAATAGGGTTCTTAAGCAATTACCCCTGGTTCTCGGGTTCTTAATAAATCACCTGAACCATAGGGTTCTTAAGCACTCAATATAATTCCATCGGAGGTTCTTTACTGAATTTCCATTCAATAGGGTTCTTAAGTAATTATCTCTATCTTTCGGGTTCTTAATGAAGTACCTGAACCATAGGGTTCTTAAGCACTCAATATAATTCCATCGGAGGTTCTCTACTGAATTTCCATTCAATAGGGTTCTTAAGTAATTATCTCTATCTTTCGGGTTCTTAGTGAAGTACCTGAACCTTAGGGTTTATAAATAACCAATAAGGTTCCATCGGAGGCTCTTCATTGAATCTCTGGTCAATAGGGTTCTTAGGTAATTGTCTCTATCTGTCGGGTTCTTAGCAAGGCACCTGAACAATAGGGTTCTTAAGCAATCCATATAATCCCATTGGGGGCTCTTCATTTAATTTCCTGTCAGTAGGGTTCTTTAAGTACTTATCCCTATCTTTTGGGTTCTTAGTTAGATACCATCATAGGGTTCTTAGACAACCCCATAAGAGTATATTGGAGGTTCTCGATTGGATCTCCTTCTAATAGGGTTCTTCTCAAAACTTTCAGTTTTGCAGGTTTTGAGTCAAGTTTCTGAACTGTGGGGTTTTTAGGCATTCACTGATACCCCACAAAGGTTCTCGAGTGGATTTCCGGAGTGCACTAAAGTGAGCGGGAAGCTCCGGCTCACCACCCATTTCCCTCAGAAAACTAGAGTCAGCAACATCCACAAAGCAACATGCCACCTAAAACTAGACGGGAGACCACGCCGGGAGACCAGCGTGGTCAACCAAACCCAAATCGGGGTAATTCACCTGACCTTGACACAGGTGGAGGCCAAGCAACTGGTCCCCCCCTCAACTCCGGTATCGATGTGCAAGAAAACCCAGGCTCGAGGGCCTCGACTTCCGCGAACTCAAGATACCCCTCTGAGACCATGGAGGAAACCATGGCAGCCCTACTGCAACAGGTTACTCAGATTGCCCAACAACAAAACAGAGATTCTGAGGCCATCAAGGTGTTGATGGTTCAGTACCGCCAGGCAGTGGGGCAAACACATGAAGGTGGTGCCAGACCAGGAGATGGCGTGCACATAGCCCTGCCCCAGCACCCATCAAATCCGCGTGTTGTTCCACGAACACCGCCAGCCTTACCTCCCACGTCGGCACCCAACCCCTTGCCAGGCCTCCACAGTATTTATGGCTCAACCCCTACTTCCGAGGGGAGTCCGAGGGTGAATAACTTCACCCAAGGAATCCAGTTCGGCCCGCAGGAAGCATCCCGCATGGCCCCTGTGCCTACGATCTCGGGTTATTCCTTGGAGCAGGCTGAGCGTCTGTCAGACGAGAGAAACCGCTTTCATGAGAATCGGCTGGCTAACGAGCCCCAAGAAGGTCTTGAGCCAATGCGGGCCTACCTAGCCCAAGCCAATGCGGATCCAACTTCCAGGAACGTCAATCCGGAAGTGGATCTCATTCCGGATCCCCGACCAACCGGGCCTCGAGGGCAACTCTGGACCCTGGCGAATCCAAGGCGAGAACCATGCCGACCAAACGAAGGTCAGCCAGGGGGGCCAAGGTGTAAGTTACAAACTTATGATGGCACTACAAAGTGGGAGGCCTTCATAGTACCGTTCGAACACGTTGCTGAAGAATACAGCTGGACAGCACGTGATCGCCTCAACGCCCTCTTTGAAAGTTTGCAAGGCAGTGCAATGAGACACCTATGCACCCTCGCATCAACAGGTCGACTTACCTATCGAGAGGCAAAAGAGGGACTCCAGCGTCGTCTTGGGATGAATGACCCACCCGTGACCTTGCGGTCCAAACTTCATGAGCTCCGTCAAGGCAAGGAGACCCCTGAAGAGTTTGCAGAGGAGATCTGCCGACTTGTGCCACTCGCATACCCAGATGCGCCTGATATGACTCGGGAACAAGTCGCAGTGACCACATTTTTGCGCGGTTATAAGAGTCAGAGGGTGGCCTATGAGGTTATGAACACGGATCCCACCACTCTGATGGAGGCACTCTCACGCACCCGTGCAAGGGAGTATCACTATCAAGCCACTGTTGGCAAGGAACGAGATGCCCGTGCTAAGGTGCGAAAAGTGCATTTTGCACCGGCCGACCACCCTTCAGATGGGGAGAACGAACGTCCCATGGAAGTGATGCGGGCTGGAGGGAATACCCTGGCAGCCAGTGTCGATGAACTCCGGAGGACCATGGAGAGCTTTAATGAGCGTCTCGGGCGGTTATAGTCCGGGGAACTTGGAAAGACGGTAAACAATCTCATGGATGCGGTGAAGGCACTGGACCACAAGGTAGCACAGTCACCCCGCACACCAAGCCGTGAGGGGCGGCCTAGCTCACCGGCCCGAAGCCCCCAGAGGGGGGACCAACCGTGCTTTGAATGCGGGGAAGTAGGCCACTGGAAGAGGGACTGCCCTAAATCTAGGTCACCCAGCCCACGACCCAATTCGGGAAACGGACGGGGGCCGAGTCCGGACTCAAGGACTCGGCCCACGACACACTGAGAAGGAAAGAACCAATATCAGGCCCTTCCCCTCCCTTAGAATTCCCAGAAGTTAAGGCCAGACTAGCTAGCAGCCATGGTTTAACCTTGTGGGTGCAGTTAAAAATTGCTGGGTTAGTGGTGGATGCCGTTGTCGATACTGGGGCTGAAATTACAATCATTTCTGAAGATCTCTTTGCAAAAGTAGCCCCAGACATCCCACTTGGCAGCCTAAAACCAGTCCGGCTCAGAGGGTTTGAGAAGGATGCCATCATTATGGGTCATAGGGGAATCAACCTTGATTTGACCTTGGCTGATCGCACCACTCCGTGGCCAGTGTTCATTGCCCCCATGAAACAAGATGTTCTCTTGGGTCTGGATTTTTTGCAGGCCGTGGATGCCGTCATCCACGCCCAGGGAGGACTCTGGATCGGGGACCTCCCAGTACCTACACGGGTCATGGGTGGACCCAGTTATAGGGTCAGCAGGGTAGTCCTGCAGAAGAAAGTAGCCCTTAAGCCGGAGTCTCATACTTTGGTTGTCGGACATGTAGAGAGTCCAGATGACAACACGCTAGCCGTCATGGAACCAGTCAGCTTCCATGAAGATGTCTTAGCTGGTGCCTCTCTGATCTACATGAGGCCGGAGGTGAGCACACCGATGATTAACCTCTCCTCTCAGGAGGTACTGTTGCCAGCTGGGACATGTGTGGGCCACCTCATAGAGGTCGAACCGGACCAGGGATTGTTATGCCCAGGAAACGGCTCTCAGAAGGGGGTCGAACCCTCAGACGGCCCAGACCCCCAGGTGTCAATTTGCTCCATGTCCGACAATGAGGGTTTCCCCTCTGGCTGTGGTGCCGGTTTGGAGATGGAGTCTCAGAAGGGGGTGGACCCGCATGGGGGAGCACGCGTACAGGGCCAGTGCCAGCCGTGCCACACTGTTTCACAGCCGGAAGATCTCCCAGAACACCTGAGGCCCATGTGGGTGAAGGCAAGTGACCAGCTAAATGTCAGCCAGCAGCAGCAGTTAGCGGCCCTCCTAGGGGAGTATGAAGGTGTCTTTGCTAAACACGACATGGATCTAGGTCATTTTACAGGGATTGGCCATCGCATCGACACAGGCGATGCACGTCCCATAAAAGACCGTGTTCAGCGTACTCCTATGGGATTCCAGCAAGAGGAAGAAGCACACCTCAATAAACTCTTAGATGCAGGCATTGTTGAACCTTCACAGAGTGAGTGGGCATCCGGTGTAGTCCTGGCCCAAGGTATGGAACTAATTTCTATTATGTATTCCGGGAACTTGAAGAACGGGGCTGGACAACCGAACTTAAACCCCTCTGAAGCCCGCCTGGTAGAGGCGTGCCTCAGGCGCCTAAGGGAGCATGGGCATGGTCCAACTAATTCCCCCATTCCGGAACATACTTGGCCTTGCCAGCATGTTCCGGCCAGCAAATATGGAGTACCCCCTACCTGGCCCCCTATAGTGCAGCCTAGTGCAACCTTGCAACCCCATCCCCAGGAACGGCCTCTGCCGTCCCCAGGCCCCATGAGGGCACCGGAATGTTCGGAGCCCCCCCACCCAGTCTGCTGCATTTGGACCCCCCGTTGTAATTGGGCTGCCAAATGTGCTGACCCCCATGTTTGGACAGACACCATCGAATACCACCCTCGGGGCGAGACCCCGAACCACATCTGATACAAATGGTGACTGGGAATTACCAACACCCCAGAGCAGTCAAGTGAGGCCAATCTGTTTGCCCAATGAGGCAGAAGCCACCCGAGTCCCTCGGATTCGGCCCTACTTGACCATGATCTCCCCCAGACGTGCCAGTCCCGGTCCGCGAATTTCTGTCGAAGTTCGCCGAGACCGGAAGCCGCTGCCTGCAGGGCATGTCGGTTGAACAGGGTGCCCTCCTGCGAGACCAGATACTGGCCCTTCTGGAGCCTGTGCTGACTGCCGTAGAGCAGCTCACGCTACACTGTGGCTCGGGAGACTCCAATCTGACCTCAGGGGCTGGAACCATGCCAACACACAATCCCGGGCCACCGGCCAACAACCCTGACAGCGTGCCCCCACCCCCCTCCTCGGGCCCAAGCATTTACTCATGGGGGTCCAACGTTAGCCTCCTCGGGGCTGCTGCATCGCGCCCCCAACAGCCAGATTGGGCTATGATGGGCCTTGGGTCCGATATAGGTTCGCGCCCCATCACCCCCACAGTGATACTCTCTTCTGCGGGTGTCCCAAATCGATCTTCCGATCTTGAGGATGGGAATCCGAGCCTGATCCCCGCCCTTGATCCCCCACCCCTTCTGGGCAACCCAGCATCAAGAGCCCCCCCTCGGACGATGACTCCGAACTTGGAGAATGGCCAGGGCGGTACCGTCCCCCAGCTGCTCGCGCAAGGGTACGGACTTTTAGCCAGTTTAATGAGGAGGAGTTTGACCGCCTGGTCACCCGGCAGCCACACACAGTGCCGGCCTTTGTGCCAGTCAGCTCCCGCCCCAGTCGCAGGGGCGATCGTGTCCAGACCTGCCCTATGTGTGAACGCAGGGTCCCCGACATGCGTCGTCATGCCAATGCAGCTCACTTGCCCTGGTTCGTGGACGTGCGGTCGGCGTGCGGGCACTGTGAATCCCAAATGAACCGTGTAGGCAGACGGCACATACACTCAGGGCCGTGCACCCATCTACACAGGGCCACATGTTGCCAGAAGAGTGGCAGCGAAACATGACGGACATGCTGCGGGACATTGCGGAAACACTAGGTGTTACCCTAGGTGACTTGCCCACGTATGTTTGTCAGGAGGGCCTTGCTGCCCAGGCCTGTAGTGCCCCCTCCAGAGGTGATGGGGAGTACTATTATACTCATTTTCCGGGGGAGCCCGATGAATTTGTTGAGTTCAACCCGGCCGAACCAAGAGTGTTGAGGGAGCTCACTCACTGGCGAGTTGTCCTTAACCTCTTGGTGCGGGCCGGACCTGCTACGGCCCCCCGGTACATGGCACGCACTCTGGTGCCCGAAGAGGGCGCCCTCGTCATCAGCAGCGTGCCCATCCGTCGCCGTCCAGGGCGCAACACCAACGCCCACTAGAGTAGCTGCCAGAAACTCACAACCCCCCCCCCCCCCCTTCTTCTTTCCCCATATCCCTGCACTAATGAATGCACATGATCTGTTGGCTTTCCATGATTCCAGCCTTGGTCCTTTTGAAGGCACACTGGGCTAGCCTTGCATTTTTCATGGGATCAGCTTTTTTCTAGGGGCTATGCTTGGCACCAGCCTTTTGATAGTTTCATCCGGGGCAACTGTACCCTGCCCCGGTTTTGTCTACCTATCCGGGGTCATCCTTCAGAAACCCCGGCCTATAAATATCGTTTTTTAGTGCTTTTCAAGCCGGTACCAGGGCCACCCTGTTGTTTCCAAGGCCCCGGCTTAATTACAAGTCCGGTTATTGAAAAAAACATTATTGTAAATACACCTTTGTAAACGACAATTAGGCGTGGTCGAATTCTCGCCACCGGGTAAGATGTGGCCACCTAGAAATAGACCTTAGCGGAAAATATACACATGTAGTCGTAGTTTAATGTTTGTTATTATTACCTGTTATGTTAGAAACCAGCACCCCTAAACTGGGAGGACCCAGTTAGCCAGAAGGGGGTGTTGTAGTGGAAATGCCAAAAGTCTTAGTTAGTAGTTACCGATCATTAATTTCCTGGGTGGGCAACCCCGACAAGTGATTGACAGACAACCGCCCCCCACCCGAGGTCACAGGTCAACCACCTCAGGAACACCAGTGTCGACTCGGATCTGATAGCGGACAGGAGGACCATCCCCTACCCTGCGGATCCCGGGCCCGGGCACTTCAGCATTTTCTTTCCGAGCGACGACAGGTATTGTCATTTCGCTACAGTAGTTATTATGAAGAAATAATAAATCTGGTTCAACTCAAAGCTACCTTATTTTTGGGAACATTTGTTAGGGTCGATAGCAATATTTGAAGCACCTCAAAGCTGAACTTTCAGTGAGAAATTTGACCTGTAGGATCCGACTTAGGCGTTAACTAGCGTCATACACTCTATACATATCTGGATATTTAAGGATAAGATTACACCAGATGGGGCACTATAACCTCTCCAGTCACTAAAATGCAAAGCTGCTTTTTTCATAATGAAAAAGGTATTGCAGCCCTATATTTCACAAATTTCTCATTTTTGCATTCCTCTTATATCTGACATTTTATGCTACGTGTATATTATGTTATGTTTATTTATGTAATTCATAAAGAATAAGTCCGTCATAGATAATTTCTTTTTCATTTATTATTACTCGTCGATTTAATCATTAGTGACAATGCTATATCTTTAGGGAAGCCATCAAAAGATCGATGTGTGATAAAAAAAAGAAACCTAATTTAGTTAGGGGGGAGCGGGTTAAAAGTCCATTTAGTTTTCTATCGCACAAAATCGATGTAAGCGAAAAATATCAAAATTTTAACTTGCAAACAGGAAAAAAACCGTTTCCGCGATGATCGATCTTTTATTTGACAATTATTCAATATCAATCATTCATCCAGGGATATGAGTCCTGTCTTCATGTTGTAGAATGGTAGTAATCCCAATCTTTAAAAGCCATCCTAAATACACCACAAATGACCTTTTCATAGTGGCAAAACCCTATGTAATTTGTGACCACTACAGTACACATTCTGGGAGATCAAAGTTTCAATGTAAAGTCGAGTTTAGTTTCAGGGGGGGAGGAGGGGGGGGGGGGTCTGACCCAAAACGAAATTACTTTCGTTTATTTGTAACCATTGAACTTTTGATGGCTTCCCTAATAGGTCTATAATCACCGAATGGTTACAACATTTTTCCCGTTCTAAAAAACGACAATAGCAAATTACGTGTCGCCTGCAATGCATGGCCCTGCCCTTATTGAACTCACTGCTTTCGTCTTTCAACCAATCTCGGGGCTTTTCACACTTTTTCGTTCTTCGGGAAAATTTTGAAGCAGTCCTTAAGCAACACAACTTTCGTTGCCTGGGTTGAGGTCACGGGGCCGGAAGGGGCGACTCCATGACGTCACACTTTGAAACCCGACTGTCGCTGTCGCCGTTTGACAGATCGCTGAATAATGTTTTCCGTACTTCAAAGGCTCTTTTATTCATGTGATTGGCCAAGAATTGATTGACAGCCTCCCCAAATGTTAAGGGACGATGTTTACTACGTTTTGTTCAAGCTCAGCTCAAGTTGAGCAAATGGTATTGTTTCAGAGGCAAATGATCAACATCAAAGGCCTTTGAAGCTTGTTTTCTCAGAAACCATAATAGGACGAGAACCCCACCTAAGAAAGGTTATTCTAAGAAAACGGCTGGGCCAAATTTAATCCGGTTAACGCCTTTTGATTCTGTAATGTCTGAACTGCAAAATCAATTCAGCGATTTTTCTAAATTTTGCTTCGTTATTTTTCTATTAAATGAAGAAAATGAACATCCTGAAAATCAAAGGGAAAATTGAAACGTCAAACTTTGAGGATTGATAACAGAAAAACGAAACCAAACATAAAAAATCGCAGGATCCTTTTTTGTTGCTAATATGTCAGGATTAAGATGCAAGTGTAATTATGATTTTATCACAAATAATTGGTGACTTATATCGACATTTATGGGGTGGATGCTTTGCGGTCAACTTCCAATTGTTTATTCAACAATTAACATCACAAACCCCCAGATGCGGTACATGTATTGGTTTAAACATATTTCATTGTTCAATTGGGAAGAAGGGCAAGCCCTATATTAATCCGGCCCTCTTGAGAAATCAGACAATATCACAGGACAAGACGAAGCAACACACGTTCAGTGAAGTGTACGCTGCTGTTTAGAATTCTTACATAATGATATATATATATATATATATATATATATATATATATATATATATATATATATATATATATATATATATATATATATATATATATATATATATATATATATATAGCTAAGCATTACAAAACGAGAACAACGGACCTACACTGAAGAACAATAAATGAAGGAATAGAACATAACAAAGACAAGACAGATAGTGGGGCACTCATGAAACGAATCAACTGACCCGGTTATTTCTATAAGAACTTATGATTAGAACCTGTCATGTGCTACAATTATATAATGGCATCAAATTGAAACCTTTTTGTGTCATCAATATAGTCTTGAACAGCGAGAAATATCAATTTATTATTTTCAAGGCTACAAGCAGCAGAACCAAAAAGTAGAGTTTGAAGTGTGAAGGGAGCAAAGTTTATCGTAGCCAAATTAAATGCAATTTATTGCGAGGAATCAAATATCGAGGACAAGAGATACCAGTACCGCACACACAATCAGGCGAATCTTTAACACCGATTTGTAAAATACTACTGACAGGTAAGATTTGTATATTAAAGGGAAAAAAAACTACTACCTACTGACTAGTAAAAAAAAAACAAACAAACAAAAAACACACACACAAAAAAATATAGTGTATGAGTGGTACTTTGACCATTGTCCCTTGTTGCAGTACCGATCCTCAAAGGGTACTCCTAAAAGTGTGTAGCACCAGTAGCACCTGGGTCCACCCAGTTAAGTAAACACTCTACTATAAAGAGAAGGGTCTTTTACTGGGCATAAAGAAGGAAGGACATATAATTTCTTTGGAGTATGACGATAACACATATATATGATATGTTATCCTAACGCAAATACGTTTTGAGCTAGGATTGACTAAAGTGGGATTTATTTTTGGTGTCTTCATTACCTGTCCTTAAAAGTGATATTGGGTGCGGACAGGTGAAAACGCAACGTACATGACTGCGTTCAGGTGGGGCCGTCAAAAGTTTGGTGTTCATTATATGTTAATGCCTCTTATTTTGTAAGTCAGACTTGAACTTAATTGGTGAGCATAGTCTTCCTTAAAGTTAAAGCTCTTACTCTCAGATACGCCAGAATGTGTTATAGTGGCAGCGGTTGGCCGTCCATTGGAAATTCAATTTAGTGGTGCCACCAGAATCTCATCTTCCGTCCCTACGGTAGCGCCCTCGACGTAAAACTACGGCACTAAATTTAACAATTGAAAATAACAGATCCCTGCATGATAGTGTCATACACTAGTCATGTGACTTTTTGTTGTATTTTAAGAACGATTACTAGGCACATGACTGCATTCATGGTTCTGACAAGGCTATAGTTGTGCTGTTTTTTGACATTGTCGAACTGACAAGATGAAACTGTCACTACGTAATAGTCTTCTTTATGTGACTGTGATTATATACATACTGTCAGTCACCGAATGTTGTCGATATCCTCCAAGTTTATGGTGTAGTTCAAGGGAAATTGCAAGATCGTGTAAGGTGAGTAATTATAACTGAAGTAAACTTCAAAGTTAAATATGTAGCTAGATAGATCATTGCCATTGACTGAAGGTGGTCAAAATGACATACTTATTTACATATTTAAGTATGAACTTAATAAAGAAACTTTCTTCCTGCATGATTGTTGTTCCCAAGTCAGCCGTTTGAAATGCAGTGAAAGTGTTCAGAGTCTGTGAACAGCCAGTACCAATAATTAAATATGTTGTGCGCGTTTTACTGACTTGCGCGATCCAGAGATCGCGCAGCGCATTCTATGACTATGGATCTACGGTTCGCGCAAACATCGATGGATAGCGCAACAAACCATGGACGGCGCAGTGCGTTCTTCCGATAGGGATACTTGTATACGGGCACAGTGCAAATGCCACACGCATAGACTTAGTACAGTATTATCAATACATTTTCCAAGATACGTCAGACAGGTCCAAGTTTGTGGCCACATTTCTGGTCACATTTTAAAAAATCTATAATATAAACCGAAATTTCTTCAAGAGTCTGCACCTATATGGCACCTGCGCGGCTATGACCATGTCCATGATTGGGGTTCTCCGCTTATGCGCGGCGGTCCTGTGTGACACAGGTGCTCTAGGAAAAAGGAAAGGAAAGAAAAAAAAATAGATGAGATGGAGGAAACCATGGTTATCCTAATCAGCTCGTGCTGCCATATTTTCCAGGACCAGAGCGGAGGCAAAGGGTCCACCACACACTCTGACAGCTGTGGCGGGCCCTTGGCTCTGCATGCATATATCCCCCAAGGCCAAGGCCCAACACTCATCGCTTGTAGTCCCCGCCCCCCTAAAAAAGAAAAAAAAAAAAAAAACTTCCCTCATACACCCTATCCCCGCCTCTAAGGCTCAGGCATTTCCCCTGGGGGACCCCATGGAGGCCCTTATAAACAAGGGCTACCACCATTCCCTCTCCTCCCTGCACTCTGAAATTCTAACTCACCCTGTTGCTATCAAGCCCTATCAATTCATTTCTTTCTCCCAGCACCCAACCAGGTAGTCCTGTACACTTTTAGTGCCTTTCCTGCCTCCCACCAAAAAGCCACCCTTCAAACCTAAAACCCATGCTACACGTTTCCCTTCCTCTAAACACTGAACTTCTTCTAGACCCTTGTTATTATAGTCTTCCCTGTGCCACTTTCTGAAAAATTCTTCTCTTACGTCTCTATATGAATCACACCACAACAGCCACTGTCTCATCTGCCTCTTGTCTACATGCCTTACATTTACCATTACTACCTGTTGTCCACTTCTGTTTTCTCTTTTCTAGATGGATCACTCCTGCCTTACTTTGAAAAAGAAGCCTGGATCCCTTCCCTCCATCCCAACACACACTTTTCTTTGGCTTTTCTAGTACCTTGTATGCTTTTAATGTACTCTTTTCCCTGACTCCTCTTTTCCAGTCTTCCTTCCAGCCCTTTGTATCAGTCCTACCTATATACACTTTCCAGTCATCAACCTCATCATATCCTTTCAATTTGTATCTCTCTGTATGCCGAGTGTTTTGCTCTGTGACTTGTACCCCAAGAACAGCGTGTCTTTATGACATGAGCATGGTGTGTGTCCTACCATGGACCTAATATCTGTCCATGGGCCTACCACTTGTCACAAACAAATAGAGAGAATGCGCAGCCCTATCCATCGATGTGTGCGCGAACCTTAGATCCACAGAATGGGTTGCTGTACGATCTGTGGATTGTGCAAATCGGTAAAACGTGCACAACATATATTCATAAACATGTCATGCACAGAGGGAACTTAGCATGGCGAGGAGGGGGGAGGAGCAGGAGAAAAACCAGGTGCAGGAAAGGGCGGACTCAGGCCAAGGCCAAGGGATATTTTCATTATACTTGATATTCCCATGGAGTAACACTAACATGTTATTCCTCCAAGATATTCCATTGCGGTGAATCATGATTCAGTATTGGTTTTTTCCTATGAATTGTGAATCAGCCAAATTATTTCGCCTGAGTTGTTATTATGGTGAAATGTATTTTACATGAAATGTGAAAAGGACAAATGATTAACATGATACATACATCTATATTGCGTGAAACCCGCTATCTGGAGGATATGGCGTCAACTAAACATACTAAGCAAAGCCAGGGCTACATCTAGGTGATTACAACAGGCTTGCTGGAAATAAATACACCAATCTTAATAATATAATAATGTAGAAATTTAACTAATAATATATTTGCTCAGATTAGAGAACAGAGTGGCCGGAAGTTCATCATATTTAATGCAGTTAAGCATGAAGTGCATTTCATCCTCCATTTCTCTTTTATCACAGTGACTGCAGTTTCTTTCCTCTGCTGGGACTTTATTGTATCTGCCTGCTTCAATTTGTAGGTCGTGGGCACTTATTCTAAATTTGGTTAAGTGTTTCCCCATGTTGATGGGCACACTGAGTTTTAAATATTCTTCTCTCCAAATCCAATATATAGATTTGTGACAGAGGTGCATCCAATGAACCATGAACCAAACTTGTAGGATTTGAATTTATGCAAATGAGATGATTACCTAAAATTTAAATCTTGAATATCTTAAAAAATATTATAGATAGAGATGCGATTTTAACTTCCTCATACAGGTTTCTGCTATAGGCACATTCAATGAACCATGAACCAAAATTGTAGGATTTGAATTTATGCAAATTAGCTGAATACACAAAAATTTAAATCTTGCTTATCTTCAAAATTATTACAGATAGCGATGCCATTTCAACTTCAATACATAGATTAGTTCTATAGGCGCATCCAATGAACCATTTGGTGTTGTCTTTTTTTGATCTAGAATGACCTTGAAAGGTCAAAGCTGGACAAGTCTACCTATATCATTCTGCAACACTTTTCACCAACTTGGCCGTACTGTTAACATGCCATTACACATTTGGAGCTTATGTCACAGCTGCATAAATTGCATTACAGTTTCTCCAGGCACCCAGACTGATTTGCTAACAGGCAAATAAAATTTTCTGGTTTCTTTCTGTCTTCTTTGTGACCAAATTTGTCCGGAGTTTTTCTGGGACACTATTATTCCGAATACCACCAAACTTGCCGTTATGACTGACCCACCAGTGAAATTGGGCACCTGACTTGGAATAGTTATGATGTTTAAAAATATGCAAATTATGGGAAATTAAAATGTTAAAAGCTTTATATCTTCAAATATATTATAGATAGACACAAAGTTCTAATTTGCACATACAGGCTTCAGACATCTGGCAAATCCAATAGTATGCAAACAAAAGTTGGGGAATTTTAATGTATGCTAAATTCAGTTTATTTCCCAACAATCCACATTTTGACTGGGGCTTCTGCTGTACTGCATGTTACAAGCCTCCATGGTGCTAGGCAACCATTTTGCATTCCTGATACTTGAACCTGTCTCATAGGCAGCCTTCTAGCCATGCCTGCTAGGTGTATGGTGTGAAAGGTTTGGGTCTTATGGCAAATGGAGGTGCAGGGACTCCCAACAACTGTGTAATGAGGTTCTCAATAAAATACAGAGAATCTCTTTCTGCTCCTACAAGAAACCTATCTGCTCCATGTTCACACTAATGCTAGACAGAGCTGTAAGTGCACCATCACTGAGACTGACCAGTGTCCTAGCTGGTCTGTTTTCTTTTCCCCTGAGGCTAGGAGTCTGCTGGTCTTATCACTCCCAAGGGATCAGAGGGACTGGACTTCTAGGCAGAAGAAGGGAGAGTGTACCATCTGTTAGAAATTGACTGCATACAGAGCTGAGTTTGCTAAACCCATCAAAGTGTTGTCTTACAGTCCTCAATGACTCTTTTCACAACTTGGTGAATTTTGAAATAGTGTGCGGATTTGTGTCATGTTACAGGACACTTTCATGTCTTCTTTTTTTTGTAACCAGTATTAAGATGAAGCCCGTTCTTCATAGCCAATACTGAGTCAGTACAGTGCATGTCTCAGCTCACAGGTACATGTACATGTAGTTTTGTGACAGCATCTGGTAAAATTTGTTTATGTAATAAAATAACAAAGACAGTTTTTGTATTGCATGTGTACACATCCCTCTGAATTATAATATGTGTACACTGTACATGCACATATACTCATCAATACTGCCCAAAAGGGCTGACCCTCTGAGAAGTAGGCACTTTTCTCTGGTCACGAGGGTGCCCACTGTAGAGAGGTTTTACTGTACAGTGGTACCTGCAACTTAAGACCACCCCTAATGCCAGACAAAAGTGGTCATACGGGACAAGTGGTCTTTCATCTTAGATAAATTAACAAAGAAATAAAAGGCCAATCGACTCTCTCTCTCTCTCTCTCTCTTCTCTCTCTCCTCTCTCCTCTCTCTTCTCTCTCTCTCTCTCTCTCTCTCTCTCTCTCTCTCTCTCTCTCTCTCTCTCTCTCTCTCTCTCTCTCTCTCTCTCTCTCTCTCTCTCTCTCTCTCTCTCTCTCTCTCTCTCTCTCTCTCTCTCTCTCTCTCTCTCTCTCTCTCTCTCTCTCTCTCTCTCTCTCTACAACTACAACCAAGTTGGTCCAGAGGTTTTCTCAGACACTGTTTTTCCGATAAAACACCAAACTTGCCATGGTGACTGACAAAACAAGTGAAATTGTGCATCTCATCTGGAATAGTCATGATGTTTAAAATTATGCAAATTTTAGAGGTAACAAAAATTTCAAAAGCCCCATATCTTCCAAACTATTGCAGATGGACTCAAAATTTCATTGTGCATATATACCTTTGTGACACTTGCCACAATAATGGACAGTATAGTTGTAGAATTTCAAATTATGCTAATAAGAGGCATTGAAAAAATTTAAAGTTGAATATTTCCAAAACTATTGCACATAGAGATGCCATTCCAACTTCAATTTATAGGTTTGTGGCAAAGCCGCATCTAATGAACCATGAACCAAGGTTGTAGGGTTTTAATTTATGCAAATTAGGTGAATATGCAAAATGTAAATCTTTATTAACTTCAAAACTATTATAGAGGTGCCATTCCTACTTCAATTTATAGGTTTGTGGCATAGCCCTATCCAGTGAACCATAAACCAAAGTTCTTCTAGGCTTATAATTCATGCAAATTAGGCAAATACACAAAATTAAAATGTTGAATAGCTCTAAAACTATTATAGATAGTAGTTTTATTCAAACTTCACTTTATAAGTTTGTGACATGGCCACATCCCTTGAAACAAGAAGCAAAGATCAGCATTTTAATTTATGAAAATTAGGGTAATACACGGAATTTAGATTATGTTGAACAATGGCAAAATGCAGCATTTCAAACTGTTCTCATTTTGAAGGCACTTAGACAGATTTGCTGTGAAGCAAATCTTCTTTTCTAGTTTCAACTGGAGTTTTAGGTAATTGCATGTTGTGCCCAGTCTAGGTGGCTAGGGTATGGACACTTTTAACTTTACAAATATATTTCCATTTCAGACTTGTTCTTTTAAAGGTCAGTCAGTACAATTTTGAGAACTTCTATCAAAACCATTGATATGATTCTGCCACTGTGTCTCGTATACATGTATACAGCTAGCTGCTGGGTCAGTATTATTATGGTGGCAGTTTTGTTGTCACCACCAAGATTATTCCACATAAATTGGACTTCGTATTTATCTTATGTGGCAATCTTGCCCTAATTGGAGATGTTTATTCAGCTGATTGCACAAATCCAAAACTCTTAAAAATTCTTGCTTAGGGGGTATATTTCTGTTGGATTATATGCGTTGTTCAAAATGAAGCTTGTCCACTTGGCAATGACAACTGAAATTTACTTGGTGATGAGTTGTTTTGACTCTGCCAGTCATTGAAAAGAGGTCTCGCCGGAGAGGTTGGGCTTGCAGAACAGGTTTGTTCAAGACCAGGATTCTGTTCAAATATGCTGCTGCAAACTGAGATGAAAATCATGATAACCAAGTTTTGCTTTCCAAATAAGGGTCAGCCCTTCAACTCTTTCAGTGCCACATTTTGGACTCAGTCAACAGCTTTCCTCAATGTACTTTGGCATTGTGCCCAAAGTATGCTGAAAAAGCTATTGACCTAGACTATTATATTCTATTTAGTATCAAGCATGAATCTAGCCCCTTAATATAATTCAGAGCAGTTTCTTTTAAGTAGTTGGACTTTAACCCTTAAAGTGCTGATTTAAGATTGAGTCAACAGCTGTCCTTGGGACACTTTGTGCGCAGTGCGCGCCGAGGAAAGCTGTTGACTAAGACTACTTTTTGCTTCAGACAAGGCTTGCTGGTATTTGAACGAAAGGTATCTTCATGAGGAATTTGACTCTTTTAACCATTATATGTTTAATGGTAATGCGAAAGCAACTAGAGCAGTGATTAGCACTTTAAGGGTTAATTACAGTTGGCACTGAAAGGGTTAATGAGGGGCTTTTATCTCCTTGGAATCTGAACTAACAAAAATCAGATGAGAAAATGCTACATTTTATAATCTTTGTAACAGTATTTTACATACAATGCTCAAGATAGGATACTAAGTGAGAGGTTCATTACTTTGTAATCTTGTAAGCACCCCCAGTCATTTTGAGGGAGGTATGTAGTAGTTGGACCTTTTGTTAGTTTAGGACCTGTTAGATGTGTATCCAGTACTTTTGCTTTGAAGTGTTGTCGTTGACTTTCGCTGACAATTTGACAGGTAGAAGAACAATGCAGCCACTTCCAGCAGAGGGAGCTTTCGACGGCCGCCCCTGTTAACCTCACTCTCTACTTTGAGTCACTGTGCGGAGGCTGCAGGATGTTTATCAAGAGTCAACTTGGCCCAACCTATAAGAAAATAGCCAGCATTATGAACCTGAACCTTGTGCCGTATGGAAATGCTATGGTAAGTACAAGCTAAGAAAATGATTCAGGATTTTATGGATCCTGATTTAGCTCCTGTAGGGACCCTGTATGAAACATTAAGGGTCTTGGTTTCTGCCATCATTACACAGAGATTCCAATCAGCATGATTTGGTGCAACACCCATGGAATATTATTATTGGGAGACAACAAAATATTAAAAAGTTTGCTGAATGAATGATAAGTCAATAATAATTAATAACTTTACCTTAGTGAGTCAGGATTACCCTTAATAAGGATACGAAATCTACAGTCATTGGGGTCAATTAGTTTGTCATAAAGGTACACCACAGACTAACAGACTAATGATAAAGACAACTTAGTACAACTGATATACAAACATGTTGTATAGTTTGGAATATATGGATATGAAAAACATTTTTACGTACACTGTATTCACAAAAACCATCATTCATTATGTATGTGTGCAAACTTAATCAGTAATACAGGGAGGCAGGGTCTTAAGCTAGCTGGTAATGTAAAATTGTATACATCTTTTGGTGGTACTCCTTAAAAGAAATAGCAGGATGGAAAACATAGTTTTATAGCAGAATGGAAAACATCATGGTTTCAAGTGGCATAAGAATGTGTTACGGGTTGAGAGGTGAACATATTGGTGAAAAATTGTGGGAGTTTGTTGTGGATGTAATTATGTCTCCCCGTGCAACGGGGAGACATATTGTTTCTTCTTCTTCTTCTTCTTCTTCTTCTTCTTCTTCTTCTTCTTCTTCTTCTTCTTCTTCTTCTTCTTCTTCTTCTTCTTCTTCTCTCCTCCTCCTCCTCCTCCTCCTCCTCCTCCTCCTCCTCCTCCTCCTCCTCCTCCTCCTCCTCCTCCTCCTCCTCCTCCTCCTCCTCCTCCTCCTCAATAACTCAAGAAAGATTTGATTTGGGAAGTTGAAATTTTTTGTGAAGATGTTCCTATATAAAACCTTGCTTGGGATTGCAGACCTTGACATATTTTTCAAGGTCACATGGGCATGTGATCTAAAACTGAGGCGGACGCAATAACTCTGCAAGGATTTGACTTAAGAGGTTGAAATTTTGCATGATCATGTACCATAATACCAGCTAGGTTGGGATTGTAAATGGGTGACCTTGACCTATTTTCAAGGTCACATGGCCACTTTTTAAAAATCATTGCAGATGCACTTGAGAAAGATTTGACTTAAAGAGGTTGACATTTTGTGTGATTATGTTTTTATGTAAGACTTTTGTAAGACCTTGCTTGTGACTGCAGATGTATGACCTTGACGTATTTTTCAAGGTCATATGGGCATTTTGTCTAAAATCAATGTGGACGTGATAACTGAAGAAAGATTTGACTTGGGAATTTGAATTTTTTTGTGAAGATGTTTCTATATAAAACCTTGCTTGGGATGGCAGATGGGTGACCTTGACATATTTTTCAAGGTCTCGTGCACGTCATCTAAAATTGACGCAGACGCAACAACTCTGCAAGGATTTGACTTAGGAGGTTAAAATTTTGCATGATTATGTACCATTATATGAACTAGGTTGGGATTCTAGATGGGTGACCTTGACCTATTTTCAACGTCATATAGCCACTTTTTAAAAATCATTGTGGATGCATTCGAGAAAGATTTGACTTGAAGAGGTTGACATTTTGTGTGATTATGTTTCTATGTAAGACTTTTGTCAGACCTTGCTTGTGACTGCAGATGTATGACCTTGACCTATTTTTCAAGGTCATGTGGGCCTCAGTAAGAATGTGCTTGTGCTTCTGCATGGGTAATCTTTGCTTAGATTTTGAAATGTCAATAAAGAGTGTACCTTCACCATATAGATCTGTAGATCATTGGAATCGGTATGCCTATTTATAAAAATAAGGCTGACAGTAGTAAGGGCGCAATGGGAGACATTTGATTTTCTGTCGGAAAATCAGCCTGTTCTAGCTAAGATATAATTTTAAGACTTTGATATTTAGAATATCATTGATCTCCAGTATGTTCAATATTTTCAATAGAGGTTTTCTGTGTGACAGGAAATTAGCAGAGCATAACTGTATAAGGTAAATAGCTATCTTTTGAAGCATAAAATTTGTTTGGATGAAAAACGCGAAACAAGCAAACAATCAGTGCTGTCCAGCTGAAAACATCTGAAGCAAAATTTTTTTTCCTTGTAGCATTTTTTCCACTTCTCTATGTGTGAAGCACTTATTTTTGAGAAATCTGTAGCAATTTTGAAGAGCTTTGTAGCAAAATTTTGCTACAACGCTCCAGTTGGACAGCCCTGACAATGGTTTATAAGTGATAAGAAGAGATAATTATATACATGTATAAGTAAAAGTCCCTCAGAAGTAAAAATTTATGTAGCCATTTAACGTGCCAATAATTTTTGACAGTTTATTTCAAACTTTATAAATAGGACCACTCCAGTTGAGAGTTTCATTCGCTGTTAATCCCCCAAAATCAAATTTTTTTGTTTGTTTGTTTGGATAGGTGTATTGCCAATCTGAAGAATCAAGTTGAAATTTATTCTGCATTGCAAAAAAATAAAAAAATAAAAATATGAACTTGCTTTTTGCAATGTTTAAAGATAACTTGTTTCCAGCAAGCCAATTATGTACTTTTTCAAATTCAAATTGATATCGTTTTTTATATTTTCATTTTTTGATATTTTGGTGATGATTAAAGAGACAGAGTGAGCTGATCAGTGTTGTATCATCCATGTAGAGAGT